>NQII01000692.1:394130-569683 GCA_002778355.1 Clitarchus hookeri
GGGGTCCAAATATTCGTCGACACTGCGCGTCCGAAGACTGCTATTGACCATCACCTGACCAGACTTCTGCATGAAATAGTAGAACATGTCAACTTGAAGCGGGAGGATGGAGTGACACGCGACGATGCGTGGTAATTTTGAACTGCATCGCGGTTTGTAATTGCGTCAAGCTTTTTAATAAAAAAATTTAGTATTTGCGTGTGTGTTTTTAAATATTCTTAAATGTATGGCGGCCTGCTGACTACAAAATGTACGTATTGTTTTCTTTCTTGTTGGGCGTGTGTGTTTTTAAATATTCACCAACCGCTTACTACAAAAATGTACGTATTGCGAAGGTTTGCCTGTTAAATACTGTGTGTTTTTTAATATATGGCTGTCTGCTTACTATAAAATGTATATATCACGTTTTCTTTAAATACTCTGTTTTTAAATATTCGGCAACCGCTTACTACAAAATGTACCAATTGCGAAGGTTTGCCTGTTAAATACGGTGTGTTTTTAAATATATGACTGTCTGCTTTCTTTAAAATGTATATATATTGCGTTTCTTACTGGCTGTGTGTGTTTTTTAAAAATGTATGCTACAAACATACATGTATGTATTTGGATTTTAATAAAAAAGGTGCCAATAAACCTATGTAATGTTTTTTTCTGTGCGTTGTCACGTGTTTTTTTTTGCTGCCTGAGAGAGAATAGCGGCTTCCACTTTTGAATACTGTTCATACATGATACTTTCAATTTTATATAACTAATCAAAGTGAGTTTTTAAACAAAAAAGTGTTTTTTTTAACCTTCTGAGAAGAAGAAGAAACGACGGGTGTGTGTGTGACACACTTACAAACGAAATGAATACTGTTCATACATGTAATTGATTCTTTACATTTATATGCCCAATCAAAGTATGTTTTAAAAAACAAGTGTTTTTAACCTTCTAAGAACAATCGACGGATGTTACAGGTTAAACACTGCCTCCTCCTGAATACACTATATGAACACTTCTTATTACACCTGATTAAAAACAAAGTGTTTTTACCGCCTAAGAAAATATAGATCTTATGGCTGGGGAAACTTACTTCTTAATACTTTATTGTTATTAGGTCTGATTAAAAAAAATCCTGACAAGTGTGTGTGAGAAGACTGGGGTGGCGAGCGTTCAACCCTCCTGTAGCGAGCTCGGTAGGGGAGTTCCGCCTCGCTGCACGAGGGGAGTTTCGCATCGCTGCACGAGGGGTGAGGCTGGGCGCGCCCTCGCGCAAGCTACACTGCAACGTACAAAAAAAATTGCGTAACTTTTTACATAACTTTTTTTACTGTATGAAAAAATGGCGGCCATTGCACTGGAGACCATGACGCACACTGGCTAGCCGTCGCAGCGCAGAAAAAATTTTTATAAATTTTTTACATAACTTTTTTACTGGCTAGCAAAATGGCGGCCATTGCATACCGGCGGCGGCCATGACACACACTGGCTAGCCACCCCACCCCGGCGCAGGGGAAATTTTTTACATAACTTATACATAACTTTTTACATAACTTTTTTACTGACTGGCAAAATGGCGGCGGCGGTCATGGAAGACTCGGAGGAAACCCTCGCGCTCGGTACAGAAAAAAATTATAATTTTTTTTTACTGGCTAGCAAAATGGCGGACACTGGCTGCCAACATGGCGGACACTGGATGCCAACATGGCCGCCAACTGGCTGCCAAAATGGCCGCCAACATGGCCGACCTCCTGTGGATGCATTCCTTCTCAAAAACCTCCTGCTCTTGCATTCCACCTCCCTTCCTCCCTGTCATGAACCTGTGTTCGAATGCCCTATTATACACTACTAAGGTGTTATCAGGCAAGCCATTCAGCTAAGGCCTGATAACACCATAACAAACCACACCAGTTGTCCTTCTTGAAATACCTCGCCCGACATTATCCTGGCATACCGTGACTTCATCCTGTCGCTATTTATTCTGAGGTACTGTCGAAATATTGTGAATGCCAACTAGTCTGTTACATAATTCGCTGCCATAATCAGTGTCTGCAGCTTCCTGTTCCATCGGCCGGCCAAAAATCAGGTTACTAAGAAGGCGTAGAACTATTCCAAACAGCATTCTTGACGGCATTAGCCTTGTGGACTTGTGAACTGCTGAGCGGTAAGCAATGGAAACAATTGAACATTTGAATTCTAGTCATTTTGGTTGTCTGCCACAAAGATCGGCAGGTACTGCTCAAGAGTGTAGTTAAACTTATCAACCATTCCATCCGACTGAGAATGTAAGGCTGTGGTTATAGTATTTATCATCTCCAAAATCTGTTTTATTTCTTGGAATACAGCACCTTCAAAATTCATCGGAATGAAGTACTAGTGTCACCACAAACCTCGAGTAGACATGCTCTACATGTGCATCGGCTACAGTATGTGCTTCTTGGTTCGGGATAGGAATGACCTCATGCCACATAGTAAAGTAAGCTTGGGCCACTAGTAGTTGCCGATTCCCTATCTCTGTGACAGACAAAAGGTCCAGAATATCTACTTCCATCATCTCGAATGGGGCTCCAACATTTTATTTCTGGATGTGACCTTGTCCTCTTGTTCTTAGGCCTTTCCTCGCAGTGCAGGTGTCGCCCATAAGGCACCACTTCTCAACGTCCTCCCGACAATGAAGGCAGTAGAATCTCAGTCTACCTCTGTTTAGGGTCGAGGGTATTATTAACACTAAAGTGACCACAGGCTGCAGTGTTGTGCAGCTATTCAAGACTTCGAGAACTCTGCAATCAGGAAGGACCAACTTTAATCATGTGTGTTTTACATTATTACTTTCCAGTTCCTATAAATAACACTATTCTTCATTACAAAGGAATTATATTGTACATTTTGACTGCTGTGCTCAGGCTCGATATATTCTCCCATTTTCGCTGACAGTCAGCTTTTTTCCACTTTAATAAAGGATGCAAAGTGGGATCATCTAGTTTATATTTCCTCCATGTAAGTGACCCATCACAAAGTACAGAATCTTGAATTCTTGTCCTCCGTACTGTCAGTGACTCACAACTCTTTTCTTATTGGTGTACACAATAACGACTGAATGGCTCACATGGCCTTCTAGAAAGTACATGTGCACCGCTGTGAAGGCGGCCAGTGTGATTCCAAAATCATATTCTTGAAGATGCTGTATCCACCAGGCTATTTGACCTTCAGGAATCTTGGAATTAAGTAGCCTGTTAAATTAAGCGTGGTCGGTTCTTAGATGTATGCCACAAAGGCAGGGGTGAAATGTGAAGTTACCTTCACTATCGTCAGAAGCTCCCTGTGCATAGCACAGTAATTCCTCTCAGTCTTTTGTAGTACCTTGCTGATGTATTTTAGTGGTCTCTTCTTCGCATCTCTATCTGAGATAAAACTGCTCCAATGCCTACACCAGTAGCATAAGTATCTAAAATGAATGTGCTCTCACTTCTTCAGAATCCCAGGACTTGGGGAAATATCAGAATTTCGTTCAGCTTACTTAAAGCATTTTTACACTCAGTGGTCCAATGAAATTTTCTTTTTGCCTCAGTCAATTCATGTAGTGGCTTAGAGATCGTGGCGAACCCAGGTACAAATCGATGGCAGTACACTTATAATCCCAGAAAACTCCGCACTTCGATTTTGTCACTGGATGTCAGCCAGTTTCTTATTTATTTGATCTTCTCAGAGTCTGTGTCAATCCCATGGGACGACAATTCATGTGCCGATAAATTTGTTTTCTTTTGGAACAGGCGGAACTTCTTAGGAACTAGTTTCAAGTTTGCTGCGGCCACTTTCTGAAATATAGAGTCCGAACATGATAGGAGTTTTCAAATGTCCTTCTAGGTGAACATGGCAGGCATCTAAAGGGATGGCATTTTCCTTCAGGCATTCCAAGGTGACAGGGGCATTACACAGCCCAAAATGCATAATTTTGATCTGCCAAGTTTCTTTCCCTTGGACACAAAAAGTAATCTTCTCTTAGTCTTCTAAGGCCACCTCGCACTGCCAATACTAACTCTTCGTGTCCAAAGTAGAAAACCATTGCGACCTGGCTAGGCTGTTCAATGCATTGTCTATCCTTGAAAGTTGATACGAGTCATGCTTTGTCACATTATTAAGCTTACTATTATCTACACGAAACATCAAAGTGCCTTCTTTCTGGTTAAGAAGTTCAGTAGGGGAAAACCATAAACTAACCAATGGTTCTACCACATCTAACTTCTTAATTTACTTCAGAATTCCTTCAAATGCCTCTTGTGTAGTTAGTGACAGTCGTCTTAGTGGCTACTTTATGGGCCTGGCATCTTCTGTATCAATGTGATATCCGATCAAATTAGTCCTTGCAAGGTCATTTGGTGTACACGAGAAGGCATCCCTATTTCTCTGCAGTAATTCAGAGACAGCCTTCACTTGTCAACAGTTAAGATTTTCTCTTGTTGTTACTAGCAGTTCTTCCAACATTTCCGGTAAAGAAACATTTGTTTTGATTTACTCTAGTTGCTTCTGGAACATTTGGAAGTACCAGTGTGACTTGCTTGCAAACCCCTTTCATTGCCTCTTCATCAAGACAAATGGCACTATGTGACAAATGTATCATTCTAACTGGCAAACTGTCCGAATTTGGAGATACCCAAATAATTACTACAACGAAACTACCTGGTAGGATGCGTCCTTTCTCTGCTTGCTCAATTAGGCCCAAATGTCTGACAAATTTTTCTTGATATCAGCCTGTAATGACAATTTCACTAGAAGCCGGTAGCACAGTGGATTTACAAGAAACTACTGGCCAGCTAATTGGCGAGGACAAATCATGGAGTGTTGACACCAAGAACTCTACTGCCTACTCATAGCACACCAAATATGGAATATCGATACAGCGCCCCAACCTACATAGTACATCAAGCCCCAAAATGTAACCAACCTCACCAACATTCAAGTTCACCCTTCTCTTACATCTAACTGGTGTGTTCTCACCTGTTACTATAGTTAAATACCATAGTTTCATACTGTCGTCGAGCAATCCCTGGAGGGAAGGCCCGAGTATATCAGGTCTTACTGCTATATGGTCACCCCAGTGGGGGCGACCAAAATAGTGGGGTAGTCCAGTCGATGTCCTTCTGGTACATATTGTAGTATGCTGAATTCGGGGCCTCTCAGTATAGTTACAAAGTAGTAAATCCACTGTTCGCCTAACCAGCCATTCAGGGCTGCCACTACTTAAAACTGGTGTTTATACTCTCCCCAAGAAGTCCGGCCATCATAAGTGGCGGGCTTAATTGAGACCGCCTGACCTGGCTGCGCGACGCCATTCCTGTAGAGCTGCTGGCTATCCTCCGAGAATTTTCTATTGTTTGGTCTTGAACTGTTTCCTCACTTTTCTCCGCTGCCGGTGTCGTGATAGTGGAACTCCGTTGCTGAAGAAATTCCTGCTGTTGCTTCTCTGATGCACTCATTTTCTGTTTAATTCATTCTCCCACAGACAGTGTCCATGTTGTCGTTTACATTATTCACTATTTCATTAACACTGTCCATTCTTTCATTTACACTTAATTTTCTCATCTACACAGTCAATTCTCGTAATCGGTAACTCGCTAATGCCTTCTATTTTCCTGTCTACATTTTCATTTGCAGTGTCTATTTTCGTGTCTACTAACTCACTTACAATAGTTACCTGGCTATTTACGCTACTGCAATTTAATTAACACACTCTTTCGCATCACTAATTTGGGTACCTAAATTTTAGTTTACATTTCTCATTAGAGTATTTACAGCTTCGTTAACAGTGCTAATTTTGTTATCAAAGCTATAAAAACTTGCAATCACTTGGCTACCTATTTCCTCAATTAACGCTCGCAGTACTTCCAGTTCAGCAGACATTTACCTAATTATCATTCCTTGCGATTGTTGTTCAAAACTGTCGTAATATTTCGGCTTACAACTGTTACAATAAATTGTTTTTAAATATTGCTAATTAGTAGCCACTGATAACATAATTAACATTGAATAATTAACATTTGCTTTTATCCCACTTCTGACACCAGTGTTACAAGATGGCTGAGGGTGTATCCCAGTTCGCGAGAGATGGAGGTCGTAACGAAAATAAAAGAACTAAAAACGATTTTTAAATTATCCACGGAATTTGACACATGGCATAATTAGGAGTATTTTTTAGAGCAGCACTGTCATCAACCTACCAGTTTAAACCAGAGTAGGGGCTTCGGATGACACATACCGCCCATTTACACATCCCGAGGTCAAGCAGAGAGGTAGAAACGCACTTCCAGGCCCTTACATGTGTCCTGTAGCACAGGCCTCCCACCCTCCCCTTCTCTCCTCCCCATAGCAAGCCAAGTGAAATTTGTAAATGCCGAGAAATCACGAGATAGTCCGGCGTATTCCACCTGAAGCCAGAAAACACGCACCGAGAAACAGCTGACAAGTGGTGCCGAGAACCCCCACCCTCCTAGCTAACCTCGGGGGCAATGTGGACACGCACCATGGAAGAATAAGCTGACAGGGTAAGTTTCGAACCACCTTCCCCCACCTCCCCAACCATCAGGAACCATGGCATGTTTTAGAAGTGCATTGTACTGCTTCCTCCCAACTGCCCCCTTCTCCCAACAAGGGTACACATGTAAGAAATTAGGGAGCGAGGCTAGAAAGGATATAAGCCTCTTTGCCTGGAGGGTGGGGTTGAGTTTATTACCAGACACAGGGCAGTATGTCAGTAGAGCAGTTCGTGAGCAGTACCTCAGTGGTCAGTTTTATTACCAGACACAGAGAGTACGTCAGAGGAGTCAGTCGTTATCACCGCAGAGTTCGTCAGTATAGCACAGAGAGAAGTCAGCTGCGACGAGAGAGAAGGCCGGGAAGATCGGAACCCGGCCACGTCCGTCAGTCGAAGTAACGAGCAGCAAGTAGCGCGGAGTTCGGTACCACCATCCCAGAATGCGCAGGAATTAAGTAGCGACATTAAGGGGTCAGCCAAAACAGGACGAGAGACGCAGGGCCGAATCAGAGACAGTTACCAGAGTCATGTTGAACTAGTAGTTTCACCATGTCGGGACGCGAGTTAGCCAGCCAGTTACCACATAAGTCAGTCAGTTTCCAGTTAGTCAGTTGCAACACACCGAGAAGGCGGAGTCGAGTGGTGAACCTCAACGGAAGTGCCATGTCGATATAGTGGGATTAACCAGTGCAGCCTGTAGCCACGAAGGACGGGTGGGTCCCGCACACAGGGGCCCCTCGCCAGGACGTTGTAGGGTAGTAAGCAGTCAGTTAGCACCCTACGCCGAGAACGGGAGCGAGTGGTAAGCTTCATCAAGAAGTGCCACAATGACAGGAAGCCAGCTGCATGCAACAAGCAAACCACAGAGGGCCATCCAGCTCACCATACCCATCAAAGGCCGGAACATATCGGGGCCATCCAGCTCACCATACCTCAACTGCCGGAGCAACTACCATGCAACATGTGCAGATAAGTAACCCCGTCGTCACTCAGGGATTTATCCTGACACCTAATGCCTCTACAGCATCGGAAATGTTAGCCAGAACATTGTACATTGTAACCAGTCCTTCAGGCTTGAACTCGCAGGGCGTTAAAGTATGTATAAAGTCCCGCAACAGTGCCGGGAATGTACAAGTAAATTCCCGTTAAATAAACCTGTTCCAAACTAAGAAGTCGTGATGAAGTCATTGTGTGATTTACCCTCAAATCCCAGGCACCCTATAGTCTGTGCCACTGAACATTAACTGTAGACCCTACAAACCATCTGTACACAACAGATGGGGAGTAGCAGCATGAGTTAAGCTGTTATCCACAACATTAAAATATGTGTCTCCAATATTACTGTTGTTATTCTCAGCAAATGCACTATTTAATGTCTGTCTTAATTCTTATTAAAGCCCTTATAAATGTGACTATATTTGTAAAGTCACCTAATTCGCACTCATTATTTACATATATATTCAATCTCTCTTTTACCATCATTCCAAATGTCCGTCACACACCCATCCAGTTCAACTGTCCCGCCCGTCAGTCACACTATACACTGTACCGATGCTAGCAGTCCGCAGACTTCACTCCCACTGGCCACTTTCGCCGGCACTCGATGCTCTGTTGTCTTGTCGTATTCGCTGTCTTCGGACGCTTAATGTCACACAATCCTCGGAACTTCCAACTCTCAAAAAATGTCGGCTCGGAGACTGTCGTGGCTCAAATAGTCTCGGTGGAGCGATCTGGAAAGTTCTCCCCACCCCGAATCACGCTGACAGAGCCTAGGACATTCAACCAGAACGTTCTTTCAGATAACTGCCATAATTCAATCCGCTGGAGGTCAGGAGCGCTCAAGTTGCGATAGGCTTATTGCGGCGGCACACAGCGGTAAAAATGGTTGAGGACCTTTGAAGAACATCGCATTCTTCTTACGTTACAACACTCACCTTCAAACATTCCTTTGCTCTAGCGAGCAGGACGAGGCCAGGGAAGCGATGAAGAGCAGCGACACGTAGATATATCGTCAGAATACAGAAACCATTTTCGCTCTTGAACATCCTTAAGCTGTTCATACTGTCCTTACTTTGAAGTGTTCAGCTGCGCAGGACTCAAGTGTACAAGAAGACAACAATGAACATATTACCCTACCTTCTTCCTTAGTAAGAGTTATCTCTCAATCCGAAGCTGCCAAATGTAGCATAGTTGCGCCTCAGTGCAGACGGATACGGGCCTACACCATTGGGCATTCTCAGTCGAAAATTTTGCGCTAAACCACTAAAAATTACCTCTGATCGAGTATGCAGAGGTCTGTTTCGCCTGGCATGCATTAGTGCTTTGTTGTGCTGAAGAATGTAAGGGTCTCTACACAGTGATTTCAAGCATCAACTTTAACAATTAGTGTATTTTTTATATAAGGATTAGCGTTTCGTTAACAGCGGGATTCGGAGCCATTAACTAGAACAATCGGGAGCAAAGACGCAGAAGAAATCAAATATGTTCTATAGCAGTTTCTTCTTTGATAACCTACGCACATACGATGGAAGTGCTGCCACTACAGCGTCAATTAAAATCTTGTTTCCTNTCCCATTTTCTATAGCAGTTTCTTCTTTGATAACCTACGCACATACGATGGAAGTGCTGCCACTACAGCGTCAATTAAAATCTTGTTTCCTAATTCTAATATTGAACTACAAACATCGCTAACGGCCGCAGTATACGGGAATTTTTTTTTCCGTCGAGTATTAACACAATTATTAAAAGTGTTTTGGCTGTTTGGTGGAAATTTTCTTGCAGTATAACAGCCCATGTGACAAATAAATTTTTCTTTCTTTTCTTAGGTCGGTCGGCGGCATACAGGCCCCCAGTTAGTTTGGCAGCGATTCAGCGATAATAGTTTTAATATTTTACGTTGTTTCGCGAATCTAATGTTTAATTTACTGGCTTCTAAAGTCAGCTTTTCTTGCTTTTTTACTCACAAGAACACGAATTGTGGTATTATTGACACATTTATTTCCTAAACATTCCACGATTCCACTTGAATAACGCACGACTAAAGTGAAACGTCAATGACTATGTTAATTTTATGTATGGCAGAAGGGTACTAAATGATAAGCCAAGAAGATCCTAAGCAGGGCTTTTAAAAGAGCCCAGTTAACCTTCAGCAGCCTACAGGAGGGTGTAACACTGGCTGTAGGGAGGACGGCCAGGTACACACGGTCATCTGGCGACCAGCAGTGTCGGTATTGAATTACGAGTGCGCTCCCCAGGCGAGGTTTTCTGATTGTTTCGGCGCCCTGGAGGCCCGTGCGGATTGGACTGCGTCCCGTGACCCCGCGCCGCAGGGGGAACAGACCGGAACTAAAGTCACGTCCGCCCCGCTGCCCCCTATTCAAACCGGCTTCATAAATGTTGCACATTTTCATTTTACCGCGTAATAAATGACACGGGCGAAAACAATTCAAACATAATTATTACAGGTAACTTTTGCGATACGGCTGAAAAGTTGAGTTAGAACTGTCGTCGAGTAGGTACGAGAGCAGCCCATACAGTTAAAAGGCCGCGAGAGCGAGCATCACGTCAAAAATGTGGGTTCAACATCGTCCCTATTTTCGTAAAGTTGATATTTTAATAACTTTTACGATTTTTGAAACAAATTTAACAGACCGCACGTGGTGGATAACTGTTCCTGTGGTTGAAAAACATTAATTTCTTCATACCATGAAAGAATGGAAATGATTTATTTTCATAATATATTCAGACAGGGAATTGCTCTACTCAAAATACGGGTATGCATATACACATAGTGTCACCATTGTATTACTAGATACTTACATACAATGTCAATACGTAATCTTGTTTATTGAAATGCATTCGGAAAATATGTGTTCAACTCGCACTTTATTGTAAGTTCTAAACGTACGCTTTTTCTAACCCTCATACAACGTAAGCACTCAGCAGGCTGACTTTCAGTCACTTTGAAAATCGAAAATTGAAATATATTAAACCGGAAGTGTACTTTTTAAATTCTATTTCTATGCTATTGAATTCTCAGCTTTGGTAAATAATTCTCTCTGAAGTCAAATCACTTGTTAAACTATAAAAATATATTTTAAGGTTAAAAATTGTTATATTTAAATAACAATTTTCGCCAAGGAGAGCAGGAATTTACTGTACGTCGATTACAAATGAAAGGAAAATCAGTGCAACATATTTTATGATTCATCTTGGGACAGTATATTTTCCCTTCTTAAAACAAAGTTTCTGTCAGCATATAATTTGCGTGTACTCACCACGAACTAAGCTCATATCATCTGGGATAGTTGTGCGGTTGTCCTGTGTGACGTAAGCCATGATTCGTTGGCCCGAAGGGGGGAGCGTGCGGAGGTTTACCTAATAAACAGGCAATTGGAAATTGTGTCGGAGTCAGTCGTCTACTGTTCGCCGTACAAGGAGTTAGTGTGCTCAGCCATCTTTAAAACAATACAACACAGGACATCTTACATGAAGTTAAGCCTAAGTGCAACATATAATTTTTCTTTCAAAATTTTTTATTTCTTTTAATATTTAAAATTTATAAATTTCAATAGAATATCATATATTAAAAATTACTTTCGATAATTTTATAAAATAGTTTTTGCAATTTAAAAAGTAATTTTTGTAAAATTTCGTTTTTTCAAATTTTTTTACACATAAAAAATTTTCTTTAATACGTTTTCCAACCTGTACGATTTCTTTCTTTATTTTCTTTTTTTTTACATTTGCTGGAATAAGAAGTAGCATAGTTTATCCCATAATCGGGATTTTTTTTATTACATTCTGATATTTTGTGAGGTATTTCTATTCCGAAATATAGTAGGTCAGAGCTTTACTTACTCTTCCCAAAACATTTCATATCGTTCTCCTGTGCCTAGATTTGTCCTCATGCTTATTTGTTAAGAGAAACATAAATTGTTCTCAAAAAGTTGTTCTCTGCTTATATCCTACTATAGCCCTTTTTATAATTATATATACATATCTTTAAATGTTGATTTGTAGATTTTTAAACATTTGTGTCGATGTTTCCGCTTGATTCTCTCAGGTCAGGCCTAAGGATCAAACTACTGTTTTCACATGGCAAATCAGGCCACTCTTTGAAAAGAATATATTTTCTGAAATTTACCTCAGTTTAGTGCTAGTAAATAGTGGTGAAATTCAGGCTTAAACAAGGAACATATAGCCTTAATGCTCTTGCACTGCTTAATCAGCACTGCAAGAACTGGGAGGGAGAGAAAGTTTGGGATGGCACTTGGCAGCTGGTGCCTTCAATGACAACGATGGTGAAACGAGGTGGAGTTGGAGCAGAGGCGGAACGCAATATTGTAGTCAATGGAAACACTTCGAGTAACCCGCTGGCCAACGGAAACGTTCCTTGCGTCTCCCACATGCAAAATTTGGATGTGACACCGCCGAGAATCGAATCCAGTTCACCTTGGTGGGAGGCGAGTGATATTATAACGTCACCCCCGCGGGCCACAGTAAGAATTCCGCCAGTAACTCGCAATCATTAAACAGTTAACACAGCGTCACGTTTAAATGTAGTGTGTGGTTAAGCAATTTTTTATTTAGAATTTTAAATTTCAAGAGACTGGACACTTTCGCGGATTCATTAACACATATACCTGACTCCACAGTCATCTTTATACTTAGAGACGCTAGAGTTCACTTCCGGATGTTGCCTTTCATAATTCTTTCATTTCGGCATAATTATTGGTTAAAAATAATTGAAGACGTTTAAAATCAAATTTTTACCAAACGGGAAAGGAACGCATTTTCTGCGCTGGCTCAAATTCTAACCGTGCTTCCAAGAGATTTCGTAAAATTTCCAATTTTTTGCGGGTGACGATGTTGTTTTCTACTTTGAGGACGCAGTCATAAATAAATACTTCTTCCGTCCACGTTCGTATTTACCATTATTTAGCTGGATCGTCTTGCGCATATGCCGGCTCGCCTGCACATATGTACTTGTGTTGGATATTGTCGTTAATCATTCCCTTTTAATAAGTGCCCTTATATAATGCCACTTGTAAAGTAACCATAGTCTATTTGTGGCTTCTTCACATTTTTTTTAACCAAAAATTTCAAAAATCACCCCACGTGCATGGTTGTTTCCTAAGTATTTCATTTAGCAAAACTTTTTAAACTTAAAATTAACAAAACAATATCTTATTTTTATTAAATTGAACCTTTCCTTATAACTTATATACAAATTAAAATGTTTCATTTATAAGTAATATTAATAAAAACAAGGAAAAAATAGGTGTTCTGGTAATGCACAATAACAAAATAGTTCTTATGTAGAATATTATGAAAGTGAGTGCGCACGAATGAGGTGTATTGTCCCTTTGGTGTTATTTTCTATACTCGGTTAATCTTTGTTTGTATGAGGCGGAGGAATATACTGGAAGTATAACTTAAGCATGGCTTCAGACATGTTGGAAGAAACCACGAATGGGCTATACACGCCTTTTTGTAGTCTTGCACTCCTTAGCTGGTCTCTCAAGGTGACCCCTATCACTTAGGTCTTAAAACTTCATTTCTGATGTTAGGTTTATTGACACTTTTTTTCTCGCAAGTTTCAAAATTTTGAGTCCCCATTAAAAAAAATAATTCCGGTTACGATTTTTTTAAATTTCAATCGTGTAGTTGTTGCGTGATGCACAGAAAAGTGCGCAGGCAAAGTTCGTAACAAGGTGTAAATCGTGAGGTGGATGGAAGAAGTGGCGAAGGATGATCCCGAAATGATGAAGGGGTTTTGAATGGTGAGGGCGGGGGTGAGACACGCCCTTCAGGGAATCTCTTGCTGGCACTGGAGGTGCGAGGCCCGGCTTGGCGCTAATGAGCTCGTCTGTATTCCAGGAGGCGCCGACCTCGCGCCACTCCAGCCGGAAAGGCGCCACGCGCCCGCCACATATCCCGTCCGCCGAAGGCTGCCAACTTACCCTCTTATCTGCCAAGCGCGGCCGCCCTGCATTCCATAGAGGGGGAACTGGGGTAGTGTGTGCACGCGAGCTGCGCAGTAGCCACTCTCCGCTTTCCAATAACGGACTGCTTTTCTGCCAACAACTCATTCGTAAACAACGTATAAGTGTTTATAGTCTATTTGCTGTTTCTTCACGCTTTTACAACCTAATTTTTGAAAAATCACCCCACGTATAGCATGTATATTTCCATTTATAATTAATATGAATAAAAACAGCAAGAAAACAGGTGTGTTCACAATGCCTAGTAAGAAATGGTTAATATGCAAAATATTTTTACACTGAGTGCACAAAAATGCGGCGTGTAGTCGCTTTAGTGTAACTTTCTTCGTTTGCATGAAGCGAAGGGGTATCCTGGAAGTAGAAATTTAGCAGGGCTTCACAAAAGGAGGAAGTAACCGTGAATGAACTATATAAGTGCGTGCGGCGAGTGAGGTGGGTGTGTAAGTCAAGGGAGCAGCGAGCAAACACGGACAGATACGTGAACAACGTGAGAACACGTTGAGGTGTTTGTACTAATGACTAAAAGTAAGGTAGACCGATTATTCTTCTGCGCACGTACCCATCACTGACCTAGTCCAAAGGAACACAACTGTCAAAGCCACATGGTCAACAATGATGAACGCGTTTGTTTATATCTCAATTTTAAACGACAAGCATATTTAAAAGAACAAAATACTTACACCAATTTGAATTTAATCAAACTCTATTACACATTAGTTAGAAGAAGTATACATATATCTCAAAGCACTTGTTTGCTAATCAATGTTCTGACCTCATATTCAATCCATGTCGTTATTACAAGTCGCGTTGGTATAAAAGCATGAACTGCAACAGGATTGGTTATGCGCAGCCAGCGAGATCGGTATTTTTATCTATGGCTTGTACACATCCTCTAATTTAGTTTTAATGTAGTTAGAATAGCTACATTCAAGTTAATGAGAGTATTTTTATACAAACAAAAGCGAGAATCTATTGAAAGTTAAAATGTAAACAAAGACGTTCATCAGTGTTGAGAACATGTAACTCTGACAATTGTGCTGGCGATAGGCGAGTCGCAGAAGACGAAAATAGGCGTAACTCATCTTAATTCTATGGCACATTCTTCCCTCCAAGTTTCTACACGACTATAGTCTATTCGCGGTTTCTTCACACTTTTTGAATCAAACCTTTGAGAAAACACCCAAATGGAAGACGCGTTTAGGTTGTTTTGTAAATATGCTATGTATCACTAGCGTTTTATACTTGCGTTGACATAAAAGTACCTTATTTATGGTTGAATTGAACTTTACTTATAAATTTTTTTATATTCAAGTTTGCCCATCTTAGGAGCGTGATGAACCATTTTGGTTGAGTTTTCTCACTGCCCAGTACCTCTTCATTTTCTCTGATTGTGCTTGTTTTCTTTCTTGTGTGAATATGTAGTTGCGTTTCTTTCTGGTTTTAGGTTCAAATTTTGTGGATTCAATCAGTTTCCTGTAAGTGTTTCTGTCTTGTATGGCGTTTTCTATGATGTTGAGAGCTTTCAAGTCTGCTCTGACCTCTGTGAGACATTCGGTTGCCTTTTTTAGGCCCGAAATGTAGTTGAAGATTTTCTTGCTCAGTCTACGGTCGTCCATGCGGTGTAGGTGTCCGTAGAACTTGAGCCTTATCTTCCTGATGTTGTCTGTAATAGGGTCTGATCTAGTGTAAATTTCATGGTTGGTTTTGAGTCTGTAGGATCCGTCTTTTGTTTCCCGTAGGCCTAAAATTTTTCTGAGGATCTTACGTTCTTTCTTCTCTAGGTTTTCCCTTTCGCCTATTTTATTTAGCGTTAGGGTTTCTGAGCCGTATGTGGCTTCGGGCCTGATTACTGGTTGGTAATGTCAGATTTTTGCTTGCCATGATATGGTCTTTTTGTTGTAGCGATTTTGTGTTGTTTTGTAGGTGCGTTAAATTTTTTGGGCTCTAATTTTGGTTGAGGATTTGTCTAGGCCGTTTGTCTCGATCCACTCTTCGAGGTACTTGAATTTGGTTACGCGTTTGATCTTGCCAAATTCTGTTTTCATGGACTTCTTTTGGGTTTGTGTTCCATGTAATCGGTCTTTTCGTATGAGATCTTGAAGCCGGTTTTCATGGCAATTTTGTGGAGGGTTTCGATTGCTATTTTTGCATCGTCTGTGTTTTCTGAGAGGATGGCGACGGTGGTTTGTAGCCTGCCAATTATTCTCTGAAAACTCTGCAGTATTCTCGTGTATTGTATTTACGGAAGTCTTCGTTCAGCTGTTCCAGACTGGCTTTGTCGTGTAATCGTTTTTCAAGTCTGATTGTTTTGGATGTCTGTTTAGGCGTTTGGGTGAATTTTGTCCAGTTTTCTGGTGTTTTCTGATTGCTCCAGGCTTTCCAAGTTCTTAGCCTATTTTCTAGGGCTTCGTTACACGTTACTTATAATTTATTTATTAAATATTTGATTTATAACTGATATGAATAAAGACAGAGAGAAAAAGGAAGTTTTGGTAATGCCTAGTAAGAAATAGTTCTAATGCAAAATATTATTACACTTAGTGCGCAAGAATGCGGTACGTTGGCCGTCCGGTGTAGTTTTATAAGCTTTGTTTGTACAAAGCTGAGGAATATCATGGGAGTAGAACTTTATAACGGCTTCAGAAAAGTTGGAAGTAACCGTGAATGGACTACATATGTGGTTCGTGGTTTGCTGGCACTCGTGGAACCTATCTTCGAGGAAAGTACTTCTGTCCGTATGTACGATTCACATTCAAGTTAATATGTGGCTCGATGAGTTAAAATTGCGTGATCGTTATGCTCTGGTACAAGTCACGCACCAGCGTATTCACATAGAATTCAGAGTAACGCAAGGTTAAAGTTGACATTTAAGAAATTGAACCAACTTCACCATAAAGTTAAAGTTGAGTTTAGTTAAGTTGAAATGTTTTGGCCGGCTCTTAACCCATTCCGACCCAGTGTACAATTAATGCACATGAAGGTTATTTTGGCCTGGTACTGTACATTGTGAGGCTCACTGGCTAATGACCTTTCCTGTGAAGAATTGATTCTTAAGCCATGTTATTAATCAAGATAATGATTGGTTCTCATTACTAGCCTAACACAAAGCATACATCCCTTTGGTTTTGATAACGAAACAAGTGTTTTTTTACTTAACTACACAAAAGGATCATAAAATGTCTGGTTTTCAACACCAAAAACCGCTAACTGATGTGAGTCTAAAACGTGAAGTTCAGAGTGCCTTTGAGGTTGAAATGATGTACAGATGGAGCAACGGAGGAATGCAAGGGCGGGGGAAACTTTGTGAGTGTCCCGAGAAAACTCGCCGGGCAACAGCAACTTTCGTCATGTTTCCAAGATGCGAAAAGCCGGGTGAGCCCGTGGGGAATGGAACCCGGTTCGCCTTTGTGGGAGGCTAGTATTCGAGCTATTACACTGCAGTAGCCAGCATATAAATAAAAAAATGATGGAATTTTACATTTTACAAAAGTAAAATTGGAAATTCAAATTTAACACAATATTTAATGTAAGTGTATGAGATTCTTGGGATAGTAAGAATGACATAAAGAAATTTCGTTGAAATGTGAAACGTGATTTGCCTGAGCTATATTACTTTCGGTTTTATTATTAAACTTGAAATAACACTGTAGAAAAAAAAAGCATCATACAATTTTAAGAATATCTAGTTCTGGTATTTCGGTGAGAGCAAAAATAAAAGTAATTTTGACATGTAGCCGAACATATTTTTAATGTAGATTCGCGTCAATTCTTAGCAATTTTGTGCAAATTAATGTTCCAATTTTGCACTTTATTGTGATTATATATATATACATATATATATATATATATATGTGTGTGTGTGTGTGTGTGTGTGTGTGTGTGTATGTATCACAGAACTAAAGAAAAAATTAGGCGTTTGAGAAGCAGAGATGCTANTACATATATATATGTGTGTGTGTGTGTGTGTGTGTGTATGTATCACAGAACTAAAGAAAAAATTAGGCGTTTGAGAAGCAGAGATGCTATCTAGAAAAATGTAAACAATTTTTTTGCTCCGTTTGGAGAACAGACGGAGAATTTAGTGGGCCCCTGAAGGCGATGTAAGAAGATCAAACATAAATACAAGCCCAAACGGACCACGCAAGCTTGACCTCCATGCATGATTGATGATTTAGAATCGTTTTGTCCAATTCAATAATGGGAGGCATCAAAATAGCATATTTTTTTGAGAAAAGTTCGTTACTAGTGATTTCCGTGCAACATTCCACTTTTAAACTGGCACAATTTCCATAAAGACATTTTTAGTAACACTGCAGTGATGCCATAACTTTTTGCAGTCATAGTGAACGTGGGTTATGACATGACACTGAAGCTCTAAGACGTAGCACAGTCGTGTCACAGAATACTTGGATTTATTTTATAACTCTGGTTGCCAGTGTTACGTTGTAGGCGTATGCGACAATGCGTGTGGCAGAGTACATTACCTCATCACTCCTCAGTGGAAAGTCCTTAAGATATTACGTGACTGACATTTTAGCATTGTGTTCGTGTGCATAAGCGCCTTGATAAACCCCTCGACATGCATTCGGGAAGATCCAGGTTAGATTCTCGGTCTGGCTATCAAGATTTAGATTTTTATTACGTATATTCTTCCTTTCACATTTTATGCACTTTAAAAGCAGATATCAGAATTATTATTACAGTTTTCAATTCTGCTGTGGATTTCAACTTTTACAGGCGTGCACTCAAAGGAGGCCAGTAATTCAAGCCAGACTAATCCCTGACATCGACGATTAAAAAGTTTTTCGCCACAATTTATATTTCAGAAAGCTTAACGAAATATTTTGTCATCTGTGTGTGTGGAGGTTAGCAACCGGAAGGTTGGTTGGAACCAAGGACACAGCACGGGAATGGAGGCCACGTCGTGACCAAAGCAACTAGGCAGGACGATACCACCATGGTTTGCCATTGCCTTCCGCGGGATGGATTTATTTCACGCAGGTTAGCATGAATAGACTACAATTAATTTCAATATACAATTCTTATAAGCAAAGGAAATAAACGTAAACCAAACATATTCGTCAGGCGTCAATATGCCACTTTAGGNAATATACAATTCTTATAAGCAAAGGAAATAAACGTAAACCAAACATATTCGTCAGGCGTCAATATGCCACTTTAGGAAAATGTCACGTAGAATGCACATGAATATTAAAAAAAAAAACCTAAAAACAATATAGATTTATTACTTATTAAATACCCGTAGAAGCTGCATATAACTGATTTTTAACAATATTTGTTATTTTGCACTTTAAAAATTTTTCTACAAGCATTGGTTTGCATTAAAGTTCACTTAAGAAACACTTAACGAATATGTTTCAAGTTTAGCAATATGTTCCAACTGAATTTAATTGAAAGGTATTTTACATTCAACATGCAGTTGTAACTACTTATTTTTTGTAAGTTTAGAAGACACTAGTCGAGTGCAATGTTTCATATGACACTTGAAAATTATTTCGATTATGAGAATTTGGTAACCCATCTCAACAGGTCCACCAAATCTCGGATGGCAGGCGAATTATTTTAATTTTCATAAAGACTAAAACCCACATTTTTTCTGATCTCCACAAGCGCATGTGCATTAACTACAGTCGTATATGCCTACAACCACTAGCATTTTCGGATTACCTATTACTAGTTACGGCCCCAGCGACAAGATCACCTCCTTAGTCGCAAACCATGATAGATTTATGTTATCCTGTGTAACACAGTTTACTTTACAAGCAGACGTACTTTACGGTGTTTTCTCAAGATGTCTTTTGGGAACTATTAAGAAGAAACCAATCACGGTTTTGTCTCCATGATGAAAATTGGGCCCCAGGGCGCACATCATACTTCTGAAGCAGACTTAGCTGACATACCACATGCTCGGAGTGAATTTCAAGCTGCCTGTGCAAGTCGACCTCCATGGCTAGGGTCATTTAGGATTTATGTTCAGACTACGAAGTTCACGAGTGCTTGTGGGCAAATTCCTTTAACCCGCAAAAATTATTATTCTAGGTCAGTTTAAAGAGTAAACACACGCATTCACCTGTCAACACAGGGTAAGTTAGCCGACCTTTCAGACTAAGATTAAAACTGACGGAGGAAAACGCGCACGCGCAGCAATTACGTCCGCCCACAAACACATACTAAGTGATAGTAAACGCCCACAAACACATATGCTGTAATTATGACCGCTTTCAAACACGTATGCAGTACGACACAGTATGACAGTATGCNACGCCCACAAACACATATGCTGTAATTATGACCGCTTTCAAACACGTATGCAGTACGACACAGTATGACAGTATGCCAAACACATATGCAGTAATGATGACCGCCCACAAACATATGCAGTATTGATGGCCACCCACAAACACATAAACAGTAATGATGGCCGTCCACAAACACATATGCAGGAATGACGGCCACCGACAAACAAATATGAAGTGATGATTACTGCCCACAAACACACATGCTGTAATTAAAGAAGCCCTCAAACACATGTGCAGTAATGGTGGCTACCGACAAACACATAGGCAGTAATTATGGCCACCGACAAACACATGTGCAGTGATGATGGCCGCCCACAATNTGGCTACCGACAAACACATAGGCAGTAATTATGGCCACCGACAAACACATGTGCAGTGATGATGGCCGCCCACAATTACATATGTAGTAATGATGGCAACTAAAAAACACATTTAGAGTAATCATGGTCACCCACAAACATATATGCAGTAATGATGTTCGTCCCAAAGTACATGTGTAGTGATAATGGCCACAAACAAGCACATAGGCAGTAATGATGGACATCGACAAACACATAAACATTAATAATGGCCATCAACAAACATGTGCAGCAATGATGGCCAACCAAAAACATATTCTCAGTAATGATGGCCACCAAAAAACCCATAGGCAATCATGATGGCCACCGACAAACATACAGAATAATTATGGCCGCCCACAAACACATCTGTAGTAATGATGGCCACCCACATATACACATGTAGTGATAATGGCCTCCAACAAACACACGCGTATTAATAATGGTCGCCCACAATCACATATGCAGTAATGATGGCAGCCAACAAACACAAAGGCAGCAATGATGGCCACCCACAAACACATAGGCAATAATGGTGGCTGCCAACAAAAACATATAGAAATTATGGTCACCCACAAACACATAGGCAATAATGGTGGCTGCCAACAAAAACATATAGAAATTATGGTCACCCACAAACACATAGGCAATAATGGTGGCTGCCAACAAAAACATATAGAAATTATGGTCACCCACAAACACACAGGCAATAATGGTGGCTGCCAACAAAAACATATAGAAATTATGGTCACCCACAAACACACATGCAGTTATGATGGCCACCAACAAATACATACGCAATAGTGATGGCCACCCGCAAACACATAGGCAATAATGATGGCCGTCGACAAACGTACAGAGTAATTATGGCCACTCACAAAACATGTGCAGTAATGATGGCCGCCCACAAGTACATATGTAGTAATAATGGCCTCCAACAAACACACACATATTAATGATGGCCGCCCACAATCACATATGTGGTAATGATGGCCGCCAACAAACACATATGCAGTTATGATTGCCCCCCACAAACACATATGCGATATTGATTGCCACCCACAATCACATACAAAGTGATGAATACTACCCACAAACACATATACAGTAATGATGGCCCCCGAAAACTCATAGGCAGTAATGATGGCAGCTGACAAACATACGCAGTAATAATGGCCATCCACAAACGCACATGCAGTTATGATGGCCGCCAAAAAACGCATATGCAGTAATGATGGCCACCGAAAAACACGTAGGCAGAAATGATGGTCGCTAACCGACCTACAGAGAAATGATGGCCGCCCACAAACACATATGCATTGATGATGGCCGCCCACAGGTACATATATAGTTATGGTGGCCACCAACAATCACATATGCCATACTGATGGCCACCCACAAACACGTGTGAATTAATAAAGGCCGCCCACAATGACATATGTAGTGATGATCGCTGCCAACAAACACAAACGCTGTAATGATGGCCACCGACAACCCATAGGCAGTAATGATGGCCGCCTAACAAACACATATGGAGTAATGATGTCCACCCACAATTACATTTGCAGTATTGTTAGACACTGACAAAAACATATGCTTTTATAATGGCTGCCGATAAACACACACAGTAATGATGGTCGCACACACACACTTATGCAGTAATGATGGTCACCCATAAACATACAAAGTAATGATGTCTACCGGTAAACACATAGGCAGTAATGATGGCCACCGACAAACATACGGAGCAATGATGGCCACCCAATACACATGTGGAATGATGATGGCCGCCCAAAAGTACATTTGTAGTGATGGTGGCTGGCATGAAACACATACGCAGTAATTATGGCCGTCCACAAACACGTATGCAGAAATGATGGCCGGCCACAAACACATATGCAGTAATTATGGTCGCCGACAAACACATACGAAGTGATGGTGACCGCCCCAAACACATTTTGTAATTATGGCCGCCCACGAAAACATACACAGTAATGATGGTCACCGACAAACACATAGGCAGAAATGATAACCGCCTACAAACACATACGTAGTAATTATGGCCGCCCACAAACACATGCTCAGGAACCACGGGCAGCGTTGTTCACAGACTCTTGTCGAATTTCCGACTTTGTATTCGGAGTAAACCACTGATGTTCGTGTTCTTCTTATGTAAGTTCAACACGTGTAGCTGTCTCCCTATTACCCTTCTGTCAAAAATTGAGCACGCTGAAACGCAATAATCAATTAATTCTCTCTTAATTTATATCTCCTTTGGTATTATAATGCAGCAATATTATTTTAATCCTTCAAATTTTTTAGTACCAGGCGGCATAACCAACAGTTTTTCAGACGTTCAGCTGCGCTAAGAACTAAATTATTTAACGTTTTTAATAAATGCAGAACGAATTCAAACAAATGTAGTTATCCATTGTGAGAAAAATTTCTAGTACACTTTTAATCGACGATCCAAATCTGATAGCTTTGTTGCCAATATATATTAACTGTAACATTGCTGATAGCTACAATTAAACTGTAGTATAAATGGATATGTTAGGATAAATATTTCATTTCGATCAGGTTACAAGTATTTAATTGCATTAGAGAAACAATTTATAGTATTGCAAAACCAGTAAATGTAACGGTCGTTAATTTTAAATGTTACTAAAATTAACACTGAGTAGCTGGATTTTTGTTTCATTATTTTCGATAGAGATTTGAAAACTGTTATGTAATTATTGCAATGCAGTTGGTTAAAGTAAGTCATGTTGCTATGTGTTTCGCTTCAATGCTTGAAGTTCACACGTATTTGCTTAGGGCCAGACCAATAATTTTGCTTGTTTCATTTATATTATTCATTAAAACATATGTGAATTATTTAATTTGTAATTATTTTAGGAAAATAGTAAGGCAACTTCCAGCTGGCACTAGAGCAAGAACTGTTGTCATCCTAGGTTCAGTAATAACGAATATTTCAGCAGGATGGAAGTCGTCAGATTTTGATTTTGTCAGCTCGCCTGATTATGGCATTACGTCAAATAAAGAGCGAAATTTGTTCACTGAAGTAGAAATTTGCCTGTCGCTGGAATCCCTCAGCGAGTAAAATGAATTATCACGTCTGAATTTCCTTTTTCCTATAATCCAACGAGAAATTAACAAGGAAGGAAGAATTAAAATGAGTTCTTGGAAAACCCGCGTACCCAATAACGCGCACAGTTTCCTAGGACTAACCAAGAGTGGCATCGTCATATTATTTAATTGATTAATAGAATTCTGGGCTAGTAGCTTATCCACGGAAAAGTAAGTGGACATCTGGAAGTCCCATTTGGGTGTGCAATCACATACTTTACGCCACTCTATCGCCTCGAGTGTAGCGTTTTGTTCATTTTTCGGCATTCGCCGTCTTTTTTTATAACTTTATATACTGATTTCGTATCCGCAGGCTCTGCTGACCGAGAGTAATGATACATTTAGTTGAGTTAACATCCACAAATAAACATTCAACTTTAAAGGAAATATTGAGAGAAATGTAGACATATTATTGTGGGTAGGACTTAACAGCAGTCACTAATCCCACGCCATGTTTTACTGCTTTTGCATTGTTTGTTATATTGTTTGTATTGTTAGTCATTGTTAGTCCGGGTATTCCCGCTAGATGATGGTGAGCCTGTTGAAGAAGACGATCACACAGCACGTGATCATGACATTGCGTATGAGAGTGCAACAACTGTGTATGACGTACATACGTGCTGCAGATCGTGAAGCTATGAGTAAATTTACTAATTATTTTCTTCATAATAATACATAGAGAAAATTATTTTATTGAATCAAACAAAGTTTAATTAGCTCAACCAAACCAATTGTTTGCATCGGGGCAGTAAGATTTTTTTTTTTATTAAACCAAGTTATTTTGTTCTTATTTGGTTGCCACGAACAAATATTTGGTCGTTGTAACTAAAGAGCTGTTTGACTCGACGTGCATTAAAGAGTTTCGGATAATGTAAAAAAAAAAATGCTAAGCCAGGCCGAAACTCAAACCTAGATTATTTGGGGCCGAGCGCTACGCGCTAGTAACTTCACTTAAAGTGACTACCGACGTAGCACAAATATTTTTTAATGTATTCATTTTCAATAGGGGAGAACGTGCAAAAATTAATATTTCAAGTTTTGCAGCTTTACTTTTTAATTCCGGGTTGAACTTGTTTTATTAGTTTTTTTATATCATTATTAAGCATCAATAAACGCACTGGTAACAAATTATGCTATCCTAATTTTTACAAAAAGTACAAAAAACTCTCGAGCTGTATTTTCGACAAAAAATATAATGGCAATCAAATGTCTGGTCAAACAAATACATACAGTTAATTTAACTAAATTTTTTCTTGAAAATTAAATTTATTATGGCCCAACACAGATGTTTTCTTAATTCAAGGGAATATTTTGTTAGTTGACCAAACTAATTTTGTTGCTTTTCAAGTTATTTTTACGTAACAAAATATTTTATTGTGGCAAGAAAATATATTGTTTACACTATAAAAATCAGTATTTTTTTGACTGGAACAAATATTTCTCCCAGTGTAAACATATTATTTGTTGACAAATTGTAACGATATGTTTACTTAGATTAAATATTTGTTTGACATAGGCACTTAAAAGACGAAATACTTCTTTGGCACAAAATTAATTTGTTAGAATATTTGGCGTTGTGATCAAATTTAATTCATCTGGAGTTACTCAGACTTGGATGTACCAACAAAACAACCTTTAGCTGAAACAAACGCCCCGCAGACAAAAATATTTGGTTTACTGAAACATGTATTTTTCTCAATGTATCATATATAATGCAACACATAAAATCAATCACTCAACCATACTTCTTCCAGGAAAGACTCAGCCAAGGAAAAACGCGAAAGAAAAAATGTAGAGCCCCTTCTACTAAGCTAGTCCTGCATATGGGAATGCTTAGCAAACTTCGGCGTGACTGGGGCTCTAGGACAATCTCTATCACATATAATAAACAACCTCAGGTCCTGCCTAAAGGGTGGGTGGTGCGAACGATCACTCAGGGCGCACACAGAAATGGACACGCAAAACCACAATATTTCCTGAGAAACGTATGACACAATGCACTTGATTAAAAAAAGGAAGAAAGGACGAGTTTAAAGTTTTATTAAGCGATGGTGCTGTATTACATACTTACATTTTTGTCTTTCTCTTCACTTATTCATCCTACGAAATGCAATAAATAGGTGTACGCAGGTTCGTGATAATGGTGTAGCATTTAAACGCATAATTATCTTCATTTTGATAGGTTGTTTAAAACTTATTATATATAGTATATAGTATATATATATATATATACATTGTTTCTTTAAGGTTACGTGTTTAAACCAAAGATTCTGTACTTAGGCATGTTTTGCACTGAGTTAATGATACGTTTTCGAAGTGGTCGGTAATTTAATTATGCCACAAAGATATTAATAGTAAAGGTAAACAAGTAAATAATTTTTTCAAATATTTTTGCCCTCCAAGTAAATATTTTCATTTGTTTTATCTAAAAATTGTCCTCAGTTATGACTTGAAAGTTTGTTAGTAACGAACCAATTTTAGCCACCGAAATTATAAGTTTAGGATAAAACAATACGAAATATCTCTATTTTAAGATGCATTATTTTGTATTTAAACGTGTACGAAGGTGTCATTAATTTTATTAACCTTGCACGATATTTTCGAACTGTCAGTTTGAACTGCCGTTGAAGACGGCAACCTACGAATCGCCGAACATTTTGAATATAACGTTTTCATCCTTTGTGATGGACGGGTGTGTCCCAAACGCAGCTCAATTCTCAATTGTGAAATTGTATCATGGAAACATCAAGATGCGCTGCTTGGCTGACCATGTTGACAAAATAAATAACAATATGTCCAAACATGGTCGGACAATAATTTTCAACAAATTAAAAAATGCATAACCTACACTTCCATCCAGACTCTAGAGTAAGACAGTAGAAGGAAAAAGAAGGGTCGGGCATAAGGGAATGGGGAAGTAGGAGCCAGGAGCCGGCCGGCCGACATGTTGTGACGTCCCTTAACCGCCATATTGAATCTGGGTAACCTTTGACCTTCACCAGTAACCTTCGCCCCAAGCCCGTGACCTTGAATAAACTTGAATCCAAAATATTGCAGAAAAATTATAAAATCCCAAAAAAATTTGAAAAAATTACAAAATTATTAAAAATAATTTTTCAAGATATACATGTAGAAGAAACGGGGTTTGATAAAAGGCGAATCTACTAAGCTCCCGACACGACCGACCCATGCAAGGTCAACCAGTGGTCCATCTCGATAGTCATGTTAGATGTTTATGACCTTGAACTTCAAACTTGATGCTAGATAACCTTAAAGCCAAAAAGTCTAAAAAAAATCCCAAAAAATGTAAAAACAAAAAAATTATAAAGAGTTCCAAAAGTTTATTTTAAAATGTATTCTAAATTTATACAAAACATTTTTCAAAAATTACTATTAAAAACACACATTTCCAGAGGTGCCACCACAACCGACCTTCGCCAATTTTTGTATTGGTTATTTAATCAGTCAATTATATATTTTGCTCGACCCCTTCCACACCATGCCATTTCTACTGTCCATCTATTTTTAGTTTCAGCCACTAGAGCGCATTGGTAACTCATGTTTCAACCACTAGAGATAATTTACTATCGACAAGAGTTCTATCGACCTGTACCGAATGGTAACGAGGTCATGTAAATCATCATGTTTAACTTTTGTGGTTTATTTCAATTGTAATACATTTTATTTAACATAATTTTTATATAATGCAGGAATTTTAAAAAGAAATAAAACACAATATTTTCTTATAGACAAAATTTATTGTACACATAATAAAATATACATAATCAACAAAAAATCAATGGTGTTTATTAATCTTCTTCTAACAGAGTCAAAATTACATATTTTAATCTGCAGATCTTCAATTATGATTGTTGGATATCCCATAGAAGACTGAGCAATTCATGTATGGTGGTAAGTAGCAGTGCTCTATAAAGGGCCGCACAAATCACAGGGTCACTGTGTAGATCTTCGACACAAGCGTCAGCAGCAATAATCGTCTCCGATTCACCATCCATCACATTATCATTGCAGTGTAGACTTGACTCCTTTTGGATCGATGGCTCTATGATACTAGTACCAACATCTGGCACATCGACACCAGGTCTGTTGGTAGCAGAACCGCCATCAGCAGCCTCAGGAGTACACATAGTTGGTCGTCGACGACTGGGTGCAGGTTCATCTCTGGAACCAGAGGCAGAATCATCAGTGATGGGTACTGACACGAGTGCTTGGTGTTGCCAATGCACTCGGCGGCGTCGGTCGTCTGGCTGCCAGCATCCTTCTTGGATCCAGGTTGCTTGGAGTGGACAGATGGTTCCTGCCGGCCTGGAGCAAATCCATATACACTCTGGTGTGCGGATGGTAGCATGAGTCTGTGCCAGGGCGATGATATGGTCCACGGTGCAGGGAATCTGCGTCTGCGACCTCGTGTGGAACACGACGCAGGCCTATGATCCTGGACAGTCCAATTGAAACTGCTTTGGTTCGTAGACGATTGGAAAATGTGCGAATCACCAGTGCTGCATGCCTCTACCATTGCAGGTCTCGGTGTAGGTGTGCAGTTATCCATATTCTGCGATGAAGCTATACTCTACACTTCTGTACTCTGGCTTGGTGCTTGCACAAATTTTCGTAGGGCAGTATGGAGTAATGGTGACGATCAGACCTCTAGGCGACGACTAAGTGAGCTCGTCGATATTTCCAACTTATATAATATGTGGATGTCGATCAGGTGTGCTGCCATAAGAAAAATTAAATTCCCTCAAATTTCGATAAGATCGGGTGACTTATTTTCTAGTCGTAGGCAACCGATTCCCAGTCCAAGTACGAGGCACACCATTTGCGCCGTAACTGCTTGTTCTTCAGTGTGCAGACCCAGTCAGGATTTGACCCGTCGCAGACATGATGATGCCAATTGCCTTCAAGTTTCGTGAGCTTGCGAAGCGAAGGACATTCATACTCGGCCTGCACATCGATAATTTCCCTTTAAATTTACAGAAGTTACTAAGCAATTTTTTCAGCTAAGGTACTGCTATATAAATCGGGCCCTTCGGGCACTGCATCAGCAAGTCTCGCAGCACATTTCCCACATGATGGTATGGAATCTTGCCTTCGTCCCACTTCAGCCCGTGGTAGTACTTGGTTAGGTAGGCTTTTGTTTTCTTGCTCTTCTCGCCCAACAGTTTCCACGAATAATGGGGACGGAAGTTATGCGTTCGTGTTTTGCCATCTTCAACATTCTTAAATATTTTTATGTGTTCTGCAGTGCTCTACTGCACATGAGGAAGTATCCATTCGATAGACTGTAGTTTAATTTCCACTATCTCCAGTTTTTCTCTCATACCCACGATGGAGTCTGCATGTGTATTAGCTAGAAGCAGCACCAGTTCCTTCTTCGAAATGAAGATAATTAGTTTGTAGTCTTCAGCAAATCTCAATAGCATGGGGAGTGGAATGTACACTTCGAACATGCCTTCATATTATATAGGAACTCTGTAGTCATCTTCCATTCCCCAGCTTGCCATCTTGGCTACAAACATCATTCGGCATGAGCGAAAGGTAATTTTTGATTGTTAAGGTTGTGTCCACGTCTAACAACTTGTCCACCTCGCTACCATTGAGAAAATATATCAGGTAAAGCATACCATTGCTCGTTATTTTCGTCGATGCTGGGTTCGACCTATTTTCTATCGTTAGAGTCCCCTTGATTCGCAAGAAAGACTGGTAAGGAAGAGAGGAGATATCTTGGTGTTGGACCACTATCCAAACTTCCGATTGTAGTGTGTGTGTGGTCCGATCAGGAAAGGCTGGTATGCATGAAGTTCCGCTTTTGTTACGCTGTCTTCAAAAACCGCCGGCTCTTCGATACATAGGTAATCTTCCATGGCGATTGACTTTGAAGCAAAAACTGTGGAAGAAAATTTTGCTAGCATGTCTTATCTACTTGGAGACCTGCGGTGTACTGATTGCAGGTATTGTGCGACACTTTGTGATATTGCTTCTGGCCGCTGTAAATCTTATTCCCATCTTCTCAAATGCATGCGTAGGGTGATTTCTTCGTTTTTGACAGTTCACCAACTCTCCGTGTTGGTTGACGACTGTCACGACCACCTTGTGTGCTCTTCGCGACGACCGGAATGTAAATGATCCTTTGCGGTGCTACGACCAGTTGAAAACCTGGAGGGACCATAGGCGAAAATTTGTGCAGATTTTTGCTCGGCCTGACACTGAGGCATGTGCCACTCGCTAAATTGCTGTTTATTCGTATCACATTAACTGGAAAAATGTTTACAGGTCGTGACGAATAGTGTGTTTTGTCAGCTTCGTAGCTGTGTGGCTCGAACCCGAGCATCGGTCCAGTAGTATCCTGTTTCGTAAATTAGATATCTTTGCTACATCTGATAACACTATTCATAGTATTCGGATTCCCACATAGTTAGAATTCTGTGTCGGGGGACAGCGAAACTTCAATGTACCTTGCATAAGAGCATATAAGCAGTGACACCTCATGGGAAACATTGCCACTTCTCACAAGGTACATCCTGCAGTTTTTACATCGATGTTCGGTAAGAATTGTAGGTTTGAAAATCGACAAGGCCTATGCACCATTCCCCCTCCAGGTCAAGTGGCGAAAAGTGTACCGCATGCAGCTCGGTGCTACGACCCGTCAAGGTAAGTTATATCGACATGACTGATGGTTTTCTCACCGTGTATATCCATTATAAACAATTCCTTGTACAAGCGAACCAAGAGGCGAAGATACAAATATCAACAGTTCCATGTGATAGGCAACTGCTCCATCTCATAGTCGCAAGTCAGCTTCGTTCATTTCATGTACCGTCGCGGCTCGAGTGGAGGATACAAATTCCCAAAACAGTCATCTTAATCTGTATGTTTACCTTGTTTTATTTATGCCACCAAGTGCGTACCGGGCCGAGCAGTCGTGTTCAGATTAATTATGGTGCACACATTACATTTTGGTTTCTGTGGCAATTCGTCTCTCATAAACACTTCTCTAAAATTAATTATTTTCAATTTGTGTGCACACAGTTCCAAATCCATGTTAGTGAGCGGTCGTTTCGGTAGAGATTTCATTATTGCCTCTTCATGCTGCATCGCTTTTGCACTGTTCCACTTCCTCCTGGGTATGGCTTTAAGTACAGACCATGGCCATTTTTTTTACCAATGGCGATAGTTTTCATATATGCATTATGTCTTTGGGCCTCTGACAACTGCTTCCATTCGTTCGATGGTGTGTTGATGGCTCGGATAGTAGCAATCGTGGCTCCAAATCCACCCGTAGATGTTTTCTTGATCTTGCATGCTTTTCGTCCCTTTGTCACTGCTTTTCGTTTCGCTTGTGCCTCTCTCTCTCTTGCTCTATGTACCTGTTCTAATTTTAAACTGTGCCTTTCTCTTGCTCTTATCATCAATTCCCATCTTCACTTTGGCTTTCATTATATTGTAAACGCCCCACAATATAATATTTTCTCCGAGTTCAGTGTCTGATGATTTTCTTATCTCGTCGGCCTTCTGTGCAAATATCTTGTCTGCTTGGTGTACGGTTTTCAGATCCTTGTTAAGGGAGTAAGTGATGTCGTGCTGTTTGCATACCTCGTCCAGTGCATTGATGATGTGTCACAATATGAGAGCATTTTAGCCATCTTCGTTCCAGGCCCGCAGAACTTGGTTCCAGGCCCGCAGAACTTGTTTCCAGGAATGTGCATCTCAAATGGTAGATTGTTTATCAGCATATCGAAGATACAGCTTCCAGCTACAGTCTTACCTCTTCGAGACATCGTGGTGAACTGATGGAGAAAAGTAGAAATATGCTACTTTTATACTTTTTGTGTTACAGTTGGNTTGTTTATCAGCATATCGAAGATACAGCTTCCAGCTACAGTCTTTCCTCTTCGAGACATCGTGGTGAACTGATGGAGAAAAGTAGAAATATGCTACTTTTATACTTTTTGTGTTACAGTTGGAACAGTACGAATGTAAAATTGTAATGATGCATCTGCTTTGATGCTTCAGCAGTAGAGCAATTACAGCTTTACACAGCGTGCATCAAAATGAAATAACGGCCTGCGGAATGAAAATTTCAAGTATGTTATTTCAGTGCAAACTCTTCCAGAGGCAGTTTACATGGAGTGATATTTTGAAGAGACATTCTAAAACTTGTAGCGCAGGTTCTCTGTAACTATAATCAGTACCACATTTAGCACTGCACTTTGTACCACACGTAGCACTGCAATCAGCACCGCACTTAGCACCACACTTAGCACCGCACACATCGCAAGTTATTAATAGTAACATACATATTATCAGGCAAGATATTACTCTATCCATATACATTACTGCTGAAGATGAAGCTATCTTCCACAAATCACGACATGGAAGCCCATTTCCGAATACAGTATGCTGCATCATCGCAGGACCATCAAATTGTGGCAAGACATGCATCCTACTGAGCCTGTTGGATGAAGAGAATGGTCTTTGATTCGAGAACATGTACCTATATTCAAAATCCATCCAGATACCTTAATACCAGACTGGCACAAGTACTACAAGCTGTGGATGGTGTGAGTAATTTCTCTTGCAACGTTAATGATGTAGTCGTGCCACTGAGTGAAACATTGTAAAACTCGATATTTGCCTTTCATGATATTGCCTGAGAAAAGCGAAAGTGCATCCAGGAGTACTTTAGCATGGGACGGCATGCAAAGGTGAACTGAGTGAACCGCTGCCAAACTTATTCACACATACCAAACAGCTGCTCCATGACAATGCAAACATATTGGTTTTGTTTCCCATGGATGATATGAATTTGCAGCTTGTTTACGATTATTATGTAAATACAGACATGATGCTACCAGAATTCAAGAGTCTGTGTGCCTTGTGCTGGAAAGACAAGTATGAATTTTTGACGATCGTTAAGGACTCGCCCCTATATAATGGGAGGTACTGACAAAGATTCGATCAGTTCATCATCGACCATCGAGAATGAGTTACAGCATATTGAAAATCGAACAAAGTAGCCTGAAACTGCATCTAAAAAAATACGAAAATGGAGGTTGTCTCGTACCAAGAAACGATGGAAACTGCGATACTAGTGGACGAATAATTCGAAATTTTAGTGAACCCGAACGATCCGAGGATGCTGCTACTAAACATTTCTTCCTCGAAACTGGCAATGCTATCATCTCGAAACTGCGCAGTGTGTTGACTGAACAAAACATATTATTTCGCAACTATCTGCACGATCTCGGGGTGATGACGGAGCGTGTAAAACCCCATATCATCCGCGATATGATGTCCATGTAAGAGCACATGACGAGTGTTCAAAGACATTGCCGACAGATTGAATGTGGTATCTGCACAGATTGAAGAGAATCTGAAAGGGCTGGAAGATTCCGAAGATAATACATTCACTACCTCGATTTCCTATCTCGCCACGAAAATGGATATTAAGAACCACAGCAGGGACATATTGGATGCTAGCAGCGAATGCCTGGGCAAAATCAAAAGTCTTTTGATGGTGATGCACGACTAAACCTATAAAAGACAGCATCAGTAACAGTTTTTACTCAGTACGATGTTGGACTTTGCTAACGACTCACTTCGGACGATTCAGCCTGTTCGCTCGAAGTATTCACTCGCCAAGAGGGATAAAATCTCGCGCGACTTTATAAATGAAGAGATTTTTACGCCCATTACTCGTCATCTCGAAGTGCTCAGGGAGAGCGATGGAGCACCCATTGTCGTGAAGACCGAAATCAACGATACTTCTGAGCCTATGAAGAAGCTGAAACATTATAATGTACAAACAGATCGGGACGATGGATCGGATGCGGATTTGTCACACAAGAAAAAGGTAAGGAAGAAAGTCTTCAAACCCAATGCTCTGGTTAGTCGCTGCCTACGATCGTACACATCTCGCAATAATGATACGACATACGATGTATACAGCCATAATGATAAATGGTTCCTCGGTGCTAAAAAATTGAGTTTGTACCTGGTGGAATCATCCAACCCCGGCGTTTATGAACTTCTATTTTGCAAGGAGCTCAGAGAGTTTACAGAATCCGACCTGCTGGAATACAAGACGATGCTCTCGAACTCATGCATGCACTTTACCAAGATAACAATCCTGAGACAGGTGTATATAAGGACGAAGATCACGAAAAAATCGACATTCTCGCAGGCCTTTCAGCAACCTAGGACTGAAAAGCGGTGAAGGTCTGAAGAAGATATAAGACGACAAGACCACCGACTATGTATTCTGGGACTACCCGACAAGCTGGTCGATAGACTACAACTACTGCTCGCTTCGCAAATAGTTGCAAATTACTCTCTTACTACAAGAAAATTTAAATCATCGAAGAACTGAAGGAGTAAGGCTACATAGAATGAGTCGAATGGGAATCGCCAATGAACTGCACACATCTGTGAGACACAACTATTGTCACCACAAGATCGTGATATGTGAGATGAACTACCTATTTCAAGCCGACCTCGTCGAAATTATACCGTATGATCGAGTAAAGAACAGCTACAAATACCTGTTGACCGTCATCGATGCTTATATTAAATTCGCCTGGGCCAGGCCTGTCAAGTCGAAGAATGCCTGTGATGTCAGCGAGGACAAGACTGATGTGCTTCATGAAGGACGCATTCCACCTAATCTACAAACTAACCAGGCCAAGGAACTCTACAATGTTAATTTCAAGTCCCTGTTAAAGAAACATAACATGAATCAATATTCCACATACAGCAATCTCAAAGCTTCTATCGTCGAGATGTTCAACAGGACTCTGAAGGGCAAGTTGTGGAGGCATTTCGCTGCGAATGGAAACTACAGGTTGTTGGATGTACTCCCAAAAGTCGTACGCGAATATAACTCTACAGTGCACTCGACCACATGCATGAAGTCCGAAGACATTAAGGACGACTCCATCCTTCGAGCCATTTATGGTATTCCGAAGATGAGACACCCACACAAACCTAAAGACAAGGTTGGAGAACTGGTGCGCATCTCCAAACAGAAAGGCATCTTCGAGAAATGATTTACAGCGAATTGGAGCCCCGAACTCTTTCGTGAGCGACGTATATGCAACTATGCTCCGAGAACCTACTTTCTCGAGAATCTGATGTTCCCATCCATGGTGGTTTCTACGCAGAGGAGATCCTGCCTACTAAGTTTCCTTATGTGTAATTAGTCGAGAAGGTTCTGAAACGACCTAATAGATGGTCGTATGTCAAGTGGCGGGGTTGCCCAGCCTGCTAAAATTCCTGTGTCGATGATGTGTACATCGAACGGTGAACAACGAATATTGCAATTAATGTACCTTTGTGTCTGTGTTTACTCACGTCGTACTTTACTGAATAAATTTTGTGTAATAAAGTATGTTGGTTTTATTTATTTTAAAACCAATTTTTATATATAAAATAATTTTTAATAAAAAACATTTAAAAATAATCAAAAAATAAAGTATGAAATTATACATGACCTCGTCACCATTCGGTACAGGTCGATATAACTCTTGTCGATAGTCTATTATATCTGATGGATGAAACATGAGTTACCTGTGCACTCTAGTGGATGATACCAAAAAAAATGGAGAGTAGGTATGGCTTGGTGTGGGAGGTTGTCGAGCGAATATGTGTAATTGACCGAATAAACAACCGATAAAAACATTGGGGAGGGTCGGTCGTAGTGGGACCTCTGGAAATGTTTGTTTTCAATAATAATTTAGATATATTTTAAAATACATTTTAATGCATTTTTTGGAATTTTTTATAAAAAATTTGAAGTAAAAAATTTTTTTGTAATTTTTTTTAGAATTTTTTGATTGCAAGGTTATTCATGGTTAAAGTTGAAGGTCAACGTCAATGTCATCAACATATAACATGGCTGACGAGATGAACACGGGTAGACTTGACGAGGGCCGGTTGTGTCAGGAGATTAGTCGATCCTCCTGCCATCGAACCACGGAACTCCTACATATAATGTACATCTCTAAATATCTTGCTTTTAATACATATTTTTTAATTTTTTAGATTTTTTGCATTTTATAATTTCTGTGCTTTTTTTTTAAATTTTTGCTTTCAATGTCATTCAAGTTCACAGGCATGTTGTCAAGGGTCACGGGTAAAAGTCAGGAAACGTCACCCAGAATCTATATGGCCTGGCTCCCCTTTTTTCCCTTCTACTTATGACTGTTTCATTAATTCTATGAAACTATCGCATTTTCCCCCGACTATCATCAGCTTAAGTGTAATGTGTATAGTCTAAACAATTTTTTTTCTCTTCATAGATTTTTTCCTACGGACGTGTGAATGTGATTTCCAGTCAAGTTTTAAGGAATGTTATTTGAGAGCCCCACACAAAGCCAGTATTAAATGACTTGTACTACCCTAGGATATTTAATTACCAATACTTATACTAGCAGCCGAACAGGAATTATTTACATTAAAAGATAAACATTGTTTTAGACCAATTAATTATCTGGACGGACTTCCTAGTTCAGCACCATGTGAAACTGTTTAAATATAACACTTTTTTATTATTATTATTTTTTATTGGTAATTTTGTAAAGTTGGTTTAGGAAATTTTATAATTCTCAAGAAATTTGATAAATATTAGGTCAAGGCCGAACCGGGTAGAATAATGATTTTTGAGAATCATAGAATTTATTATATTAATTGATGGAAAATTATTATGTTGTATTTTAATCTAGCTGAGGATATTGGTATACAAGTTTATGTTACATAGGCACAGTTGATGTGTTGTGTAACACGACTGCAGGTCCTACGCAGTTAAGAAATTAAGTTGGACATATCACTACACCCTTAAAGTTGTTACTGTGTATAATAAAAGTTTGAGGAGTTCTCTTGTTATATACACTATCTTGACACACTGTTTGTGGCGACACAACATTTTGTCCTAGGGAAAATTTATACATATATTTATTATTAAACCTATACACTACAAAAAGACACAACTCTGTCAGTACAGCCACATCAGTTACGATGGAAAAAGTGACGGCCCAACGCGGTGCCGAGTACGACAATCGGGGTGCAAAATGCAAGTCTAGTAGAGGAGAAACGCTCCTTAGTTAATAACGAGGGGAAAGATGTAGTAAGGAATGGCATGGCGGGTAATCACGAATAAAGAGGGAGTTGGAGGGATTTTCCCCCGCCTGTATGTGAAATTTGAGTTTCAAGAACAGTTATTTTGATATAGTATACATTTTGTCAAAGTCGTGAATGCTCGGGGTCGCCCCGGGATTTTCACATGTGGGAATCGTGCGGGACGATGCCGCTGGTCGGCGGGTTTTTTCGGGGATCTCCCGTTTCCCCCGACCCTTCATTCCGGCACTTCTGCACAATCTCCTCACGTCACTTTTATCAGCTCTCAAGACTTCGATGTTAAGAGCCGCCCAAATGTCTTACTCACTCGTGAATGCTCACTTGTCACAAATTAATTATTTTTATAAGTATAAAATGTACACTTTTGCGAAATCAAAACCACTGTTAAAATTTATGAAACAATTTTTTTATATTATATATTGTAACTACGCAATATTAATTTTCAGTATACTTAATTAAATTTCTTTCGTTTTACGAAACTTCGTAATATTATATTGGTATTTGAAATTAAAGCCGTGGGAGTTCGTTATCGTACCTACCGCGGGCCCCAATAACACATAGTTTTAAAGTAGGTTAGGAAAAAAAAAAAAAAATACTCCGTGTGCCTATCGCCTGGTAGCAATGTAGAATCAGCACGCAAGGAAGACGCATCGAGCGTGACGAATATCGCCCACACTGGCAAGCACAGTACAGAAACATGCACACTAACCGCAGAAGCCCCGAGAAAGTGCCCCAATTGCCAGAAGAACTACGCAGGAGGACACAAGGAATGTAGCAGGAGAATTCTACATCAAGAAATCCTCAAATATAAACAAGTAGCAACAGCACAAGCACAATAACCACCCACACAGCCACAACGCGCACAGCAAACTAACTACCCAGCCAGAGTTCAACCTACAAAAACCACTTCAAGCAACTGACCGGNGAACTAATGCAACAACTCAGTGAACTACAATTCTTCATGAACGCACTACGCCCCATCATGCCACACATCAGAGCCGCAAACCAAAAACTCCTAACCGCCACTACCCAAGCAGAGACTTTCGCCATCATGATGGAAACAATGAATGCCCTCAGCAACACAAACAACTAAATAAAAACAGTGCATCAGGGGTTTTTTTTACAGAGGGCTCTCCCCTTTTTCTCCTATTTAAACCCACGAAAATCCTCCTAAAATGAATAAAGTATATCCAACCAATCCCTAAGTTAAGTTTAACAATAAATATAGTCTAGTTAATTAAACAACCTTACACAGTAACTTTAAAAGCCATGGCCAATTCTAGTGAAACTAAAAACTTTGATTCCAAATTAAACTTTAAATTCTAAAAATAAATGTAGCCAGTGTTTGATCGGAATGGCTTACCAAATAGAATAGTTTAGACGTAAAAAAAATATTTTCACTTCAGTTCTTTTCGGTTTGTACTTTAAATTCTATTAAATTATTCCCGCCGGTGTGAGAGGTCGATAGGGTGCCAGGAAGGAACTGACGTCCCTTCTGCCTTCGTAAGTTCTTCTTGCTATACAAGTTTTCAAAATGTAACTAACCAATAACTACTGTGGCGCTGCTCTCTGCTTGTTTGTCTGTGAAACCTGTTCGTACTCTGCATACCTGAAGATTGTATGTGAACTGTTTCATTTGATTGATAAATAACAGTACAGAGTAAATAAACTGGAACTTGACTTTAAAGGCGCCAAACAAATAAAGTTTCATGTTGCTACCAATTGAGCTAACCGAGTTGTTATTTCCAGACGTTAACCCAGACGGTGGAATGTTACAATATATATAACAACAATTTTGTTTAAATCTGCGCTGAACTTAAGTGGGATCACATTATATTAGTTTGCATACTTGCATAACTGATAAAATTAATCTTTCTCTGTGTCAGTAATTCAAGAATTCACAATAACAATCAAGCCATACATAAGTGTATAGTATAGTGGTTGTTACGCGATAGACTTGTTGTGATGCATTCACTTGGGCCGGCCCTAAAAAGTCTATCAAGCTTGAAGATACGAAGCGACTAGAAAATACGTCATTGATAGCACTCCTACAACGATCAGGTGGCTGCGATAGTTAGACATTGTCTAGTTATATGCATCAATTCAGTAGGAAAAATATATTAATTAAAGTAAAAATTCGCTAAAATGTTGGGGTTTTGGTAAATAGCAAAATGCAACCCTGTGACGGGACAAAACTACTATGCAGAGATAAGTTAGTGAAAATCAATGACTGTTACACTGCTGGACAACGAGCGAAAACCTGGGCAACCATTTGAAAGAAAATGAATCACGCTTTCAGTTCCTTTATACAAATTAAATAAATAATAAATGTTTTCCTACCAGAAGGTGAATGACCGTTGAATATACCAGCCAGATTTATTATATAATGCTGGTTGCAACAAAATATAGTTATATTTAAAATTAAACACTCCGTGGTCACAACATGGCTTTATTAATAATGCCCGAACTTTTATGGCAGTTTTATTAATAATTCTTAAAACTACCCTCTTTAATTTCCAGAAAATAACCAAACAACCGGTACGTTCTATTCAAGTAAACAACAGCATGTCTTAAGTTTACTTTCATTACTTTATTTTTTATTTGTTAATTTTCCTTAATTTTAATCTCACTTTTCTTACATGCGCTTGTAAAGTAGCGCCCTTTAGAAAATATTCAAGATTTGACCTCGAGGGAGGATTGATTGGTACATGAATTGGTATTCTAAGCAAACAAGTTGTATTATAATTTGTTTTAGATGAAAAATTGTTGCAGTCGGTATTTAGAAATTAAAATTTTTAATCTCTCGGAAACTCGCCTCCTCTTAGAAGCACGGCCAACATGATCACTAAAACATCTACGAAGTGTACCCTCCAGAACGCACGATAGTGAGTGGACAGCGTTGAGGCTGGTGGAAACCACACATATCTGCGCGGTGGTCGATAGACACGCGCTCGGAGTCGTTACGCCAGGGTTATTCCGCCACTGGGTATTCAAGAAAACAGAGCAGACACGGCCGTTTATTCAGCGAACTCCAGTCGCACATGCCAGCAACATGGCGTCATTGGCGAGCATCGTGTCGGAACATTGTTTGCCAATCACCACCTGGTAACCTACTTACCTGCCGGCGGCGCAACCATTGCCGAGCTTTTGGCACTGCGCAGTAACCAATCAAACACAAGGATCGTTGCCAGACCTTTGGATGTGGGAATCGTGCCGGACGATGCTTGCCCGTCGGTGTATCTTCTCGGAGATGTTCTGGTTCCCACACTCCTGCGTTCCGGCGCTACTCCATATTCCTCTCCCTAAGGTTCCCGTTAAGAGCCGACCAAACCTTTCCCCCGTATTTGCCATGACAGTGGCGCGCGGGGTAGCGTGTGGCCTGCTACATCGTCTGCAGTCGCAGTGGGCTGCTGTGATAGCTGCCAGTTATGCGTGTATTGGATGATACCGTGGTGATGAGACAGAGGTTGACGCAACATGGCTGGCCACCCCAGCACCGCGCGGGCCGGGGCCAAGCTGTGGCGGGGCATTGTGCGCTGGGATAGAACGAGCTGGACCACTACAAAGACGACCTAACCACGTCACTAGGGGTGATCTGCTAACCCTTTGCCACCTGCCTCAAAAAAACCTATAACATGCGCACCTTGCTCCCGCCTGCAAGGCGAATACCTACCCACCCTCCTGAGTTCGTTTACATTTAAAGCTAAATTTAATTTCCACAATCATTATTTAAAAACAGGGCCTTTAAAGTTATATGGTCCAACTTCACAGGTATTTTTAAATCTATCTCGTGAATATTCTCACATCTGTACAAATATAAGGATATTTTTGAGTAGTTTATAAATTTTTCTTCGTGTTGACGTAAGCGAATGACAAGCTTTAATTTGTAATGTTAAAATTTAAGTTGAATTATGAAAATAAACCAACTATCTGAGCTCGATGTAAAGTATTACACATTCTGGTGTGCTCGAAAGAAAATCTATATATATACAAATGTTGTGTCCGTTTGTTCGGACGCGTGCAGCTCCCGAAAAAATCAACCAATTTTCATTATGATTTTTTATAAACTTTCCTTTCGTTCCCACGAGTGTTTGTATACATTTCTTTTTTATATGTATTACCTGCAAAGGTACTAAAATCTGCAAAAGCTCATTTTTACCATGCTTTCGCGTAAGGAAGCGCCTTTGTTGACATCTGTCTGTTTGAACATATCAGTTTGTTGTTCTCGATGTTTTTTTTTTACATATATACATATACTTATCTATATACATATACTTTTTCAAATTAATTTCACAAAATGAATAGAACCAAAATCTTTTATGCCACAGCAACGCGTGGCCGGGTAAGCTAGTATTATATATTTTTGGCTGTGACAAGCGCCATATAACGTCATTTGCCTGAAGTGAAAAAAAAATTTCTGAAGTATTTTTATGGAACAATACCAAAATATCTATTTTACTGTTTTTTTAACACACGAATAAAATAAAGCAAATAATTACAAAAAAGTATAAAAGATCACCGACACCTAAAAAATATATCTGTTTGATTCATTATAAGTTATGCAAAGTAAAAATTATTTCAACGAAAATTCACGAACAACCATTCTTCATAAGTATATAAAAATTCCCTTTCATTAAAAAATTTTAAACATGTTAACAAGTAGCTCATTGTTGTAATGCTGTATTTTGCGGAAAGACATTTTATAAAAATAATTTTTTTGAAAGTGAGACTGAAATAAAATGAAAAAAATTTCCAAACACTTTTATTTATTTAAGGAGTGCTTGCATATCTTGTAACACTTTAAAGCTTAACTATGTTTGGAGAGGCCGTGGTGGCTGAGCGTTAAGCCTGCTCGCCTCCCACCTAGGTGAACCGGGTTCAATCTCAGGCCGGGTCACTCCCGGATTTTCGCAAGTGAGAATCGTGCCGGACTATAACCCTAGTCGGTGGGTTTTCTCGGGGATCTCCCGTTTCTACCGCCCTTGCATTCCGGCGCTACTCCATTTTCACCTCATTTCCCCCACATTGGCTCTAAACACCTCGTTGTTAAGAGCTGCCCAAATCTCTCAACTCAACTATGTATGGAGCATATATAAAATAATAGTTTTAAATGCTATCCGGTTCACTAAAGGTGCCCCCATACCTGGCGCCTCCACTTGAACCTCAGAGCAGTCTTCGAGCCAGGTCCAGCAGATCAGGCGAAAGGACCAACTGTAAGCGTGTGTGTTTTCCATTATTACTTTACCCAGTTTCTGTAAAGTACTACAATATTTAATACTAGGGAATCCCATTATGCCTAGAATACTTTGACTGCTGTGCTCAGACTTTGGCAGGCTGCCGGCTTCTTTCCACTTCGATAGTGACTGCAAGGTGGGATCATTCAGCTGATCTTTCCTAATACCCTCCACACTCCATGCAGGTAACCCATAGCAAGGGGCAGGTAATTGAATTCTTGTCCTACGTACCTTCAGCGATTTGCCATTCTTTTCTCCCTAGCATTTGCAAGCATAATGAAGCATGCTCGCTTCTTAGACTAAAATGTCCACCATAAATGTAGGGGTGAAAGTGTGAAATTGGCATCTTCATGACCATAAGAACCCTGTAAGCAACACAGTAATTTCTCTCAGGTTTATTAATTACCTTACAGAAGTATCCTAATGGCCTTTCCTTCCCATCTTAATACTGAAATAACACAGATCCAATGCCTACATCACTAGCATCAGTGTCCAAAATGAGTACAGGCTCACTTTTCGGGAAATCCAGGACTGATGGAGATATCAGAACTTTCTTTCGTTTACTAAAAGTATTTTCACACTCAGTGGTCCAATGAAATCTCCTTGTCACCTCAGTCAGTTAATGTAGTGGCATGATGATCGTGTCGAGCCCAGGTACAATCGATGGTAATAGGCACATAATCTCAGAAAACTCAGCACTTGAGTTTTTTCAGTTTGTGCCGGCAGTTTCTTATTGCTTTGGTTTTCTCGGGGTGTGTTTCGATTCCATAGGCCGACACTAAATGTCCCAAGAAAATAGTTTATTTTTGGAACAGGTGGCACTTCTTAGGAAAAAGTTTTAATTTTGCTGCAGCCACTTTATGGAATACAGAGTCTAAGCATGATATCCATCAGGCATTCAAAGATGGCAGGGGCATTACACAGTTCAAAAGGCATAACTTTGAACTGCCAGATTGCTTTCCCTTGGACACAAAATGCAGTCTTCTCTTGATCCTCTGGGGCCACCTCGCACAGCTAGTACCCTATATTCATGTCTGAAGTAGAAAACCACTGTGAACCTGCTAGGCTGTTTAATGTGTTGTTTATCCTCAGAAATGGATAATAGTCTTTCTCTGTCGCTTTATTAAGCTGGCGATAATCTACATTAAACCACAGAGAGCCATATTTGTTCTTAACAAGTACAGTGGGTGACGACCATGGACTAACTGATGATTCTGTCACACCTAACTCCCTCATGTCGTTTCGAATTCCCTCAAATGCCTAATGCGTAGCTAGTGGCAGTCGTCTTGGTGACTGCTTTATGGGCCTGGAATCTCTTTTATTAATGTGATGGTAGGACATGTTAGTCCTTCCAGGATCCTTTGGTACACATGAGAAGGTATCGCTAATTCTCTGCAGTTATTCAGAGACAGACTTCTCCTGTCACCAGTTAAGATTTTATTTTGTTCTTACTAGAAGTTCTGTATGCTGGAGGAGGTTTGGAGAGATTCTCCCTCTTAAAGAAGGACCGGGCGGTGAGTGGTAACTCGCTCCGGTTGTGTCCTGGAGAGACACTAGGGGTCCGGGTGGTACCCCGGCTAGACCACACACTTGGTGTCTGGGTACGAGTGTCTCAGACCCTTGTGGAAGGGTGCTTTCGGCCGTACTTGTATATCAAGTCGGAACTTTGGATTTAGTTACCTCAGGTGCATGGCCGGGACACCTGCGATGAGAGGGCATGATCCCTCTTCACTGCCGAGTGAGCGGCCGAAGCGCAGGATGGCTCATGGCTAAGAGCACTGCGTTAAAATATAAAAGTATGGTGGCCAAGAGGCTACTGTATTTACCTCACATAGTACTTCTGGTAGATATAATCTTTTATTTTTACTCTATAATCTTTTGGAATATTTGGAATTACCGGTGTGACATGCTTGAAAACACCTATCATTGCCCCCACATTAAGACGAATGGCACTATCGGACAAGTTTATCATTTTAACTGGAAAACTGTCAGAATTAGAAGAGACCAAAGTTCTTGCTACAATATATTTATCTGGCAGGCGCCAATCCTCTCTGCTGGCTCAATTAGACCCAAACATCTGACAAACTTTCCTTGGCATCAGCCTGGAATGACACCTTCGCTAGAAGTGGTCGGCATAGTGAGTTGACTTCATACTATTGGATAACTAATTGGGAAGGACAAATCATGCTGTTTTAAAACCACCAACATTGTACTGCCTACCTGTAGCACACAAATTCAAGTATCGATACAGCGCCCCAGACTATGTAGTACATCAAGCTCCAAAATACATGCATCCTCTATTTCTTCTATGTAACCATCGTGCTCTATACTAAGGTCGTCAAGTTTCAAGATTAATTTTCTCTTACCATTACCTGGTGTGGTCTCGCCTGTTACTGTAGTAAAAAAATGGCACTGTTCAATGATGTCGTCGGGCGATCTCTGGAGGGATGGCCCGAAGATGTCTGGTCTGACTAATGTTATGGTCACCCCAGTGTCGTCGACCATCTGGCTAGGAACATCGTTCAAGCTCCCCCTACCAGTATTGAATCCCAATCCTGTTTCACAGACTGTACACGTAAGAACATCAGGGCCTTCTCTTTAGCGGTCACCGACTTTCGCACCTCCTCCCCTTCCAACAATTAAAATATTGGTGTTTACAAGTTTTCCGAATGTGCATTATTCTCACCTGCTTCTCGCTGCTTCTTTCCCGCTACTGTTTCTACTGCTGCTGCTGCTGTCTTTGTAAGCAGTGTGCTCTCAAGTTCCCCGGCTGTCCACATGACCAGCACTCTGGCCGTATGGGCGGAGGGGTGGCGAAGCACTGTAGTACGTATCCTGGAAGCAATGTCCCTCATAGTCGTAGCAACTCCTTTAGTGTCTTCGTAATTCTGTCTTCGTCGTCTTCGTTCAGCGTCACTGCCTGTACCAGACGTCGAGGTGCGGCCCTCTGCCTTGCTGACTCCATCTCCAGTGCTCGGGCGAAGGCGTCCTGCATGTTGTGGGGTACTAATTGCTGTACCTTTGTGTCGGCGATCGCATCGATGCAGAAGCCGACTGCAATGAGGTTGCACGCCTCCTCGGAGCACCTTTCCACAGATAGTTGAGACATCTGCACGATGTCTTGCCATAGCTACTGCAGTGGCTCCCCTGGTAACTGGATGCGACTTCGCAGCTGGGCATGGTGGGCATGTCACAACTGCTGGTAGCCGAAATGTAGCTAAAAGGCCTACACCAGTGTAGGGTACTCCAGTCGATGTCGCTCTGGCAGATATTGTAGTATGCTATGTGTGGGACCTCTCATTACAGCGACTATGTAGTAAGCCCGCTGTTCGGGTGACCAGCTATTCAGAGTGGCCGAGAAGTCTGGCCATCGTAAGGAATGGGTTTAATTTAGACCCCTTCCCCACCCCTGGCAGTGCGACACCAATGCTGCAGAGCTGCTGACTCTCCTCCAAAGTTGCTGGGTTGGTTATTACTTGTACTGCTTCCTCTTTTTTCTCGAATGGCGATGTTGTGATAATATAATTCCACTGCTGCAGAAATTCCTACCATTCCTTCTTCATCGCAAAGATATCATTTTTCAATTTATTCTCGACACTGTGCATTCTTTCATTTACACTGCCCATTCATTCATTTACACTGTCAATTTTCATATTTACTAACTCTCTAATGCCTTCAATGTTCCTTTATAAGTTCTCATTAACAGAGTCAATTTTCCTGTCTACATTCTCATTTACAGAGACAATTTCTTGTCTGCATTCTCATTAACATAGTCAATTTTCCTGCCAATATTCTTATCAATAGTGCCTATTTTATTATCTGCCAAATAACTTACATTAGTTATCTGGCTATTTCCATTTTCGTTTACACTTACTATTACTGAACTAATTTTGTTATTTACAGTTTAATTCTCACTTTCTTTCACAATACTATAAACACAATTAACATTTGTGTTTATTTGACTACCTAAGACCTCAATTAATGCCCTTACAAATCTTCAGACATTTTTCTAGTTAACATTCACTGCGATACTTGTACAAAACAGTCATAATCAATTAATTCTTATGTCACAAATTATTAGTCTATATCCTTACTTGATTAACAATTAAATGCCTCCATCCCACTTTTGAATCCAGTTTTACATTAATGCTGGGGGGGAGGGGTTTAAGGGTATCTGAGTTCGTAAGGAATGGTTGTCTTAATAAAAATAAAATAAATAAATTTGATTTTTAGTTTATTTACACGGCTATTATTTACAGAATTAAATATTCTGCATTTACTATTACACTTTTTATTTTACTGAGAGCGCAATATTAAACGTCTATTTAAACCAATTTAACGTCCTTCTCTATGTCTCTGTTTGGTTATTGTCAATTAACTCATACTCATCATTAACACATGTTGAGTCTGGCTGTTGTCATCATTTCTAATGTCTTTCAGTTATGCATCCAGTACAATAATCCAGCCTGCAGTCGTACTCTTCACTGATCTGATGTTCGCAGTCTCATATTATCCTCCCACTGGTCACTTCTTTCGCCGCGCGCTTCTCTTCTCATTATTGGTCTATCGCTGAATCTCATCCATTACAAAACTTTCGGCTTGGAGACCCGACACGCTTTTTATAGCTGCTGGCCTTGATCTGGAAGGTTTGTCGCACCCCGACTCTAGCTGAGAGACACGAGGTCAGTAATACAGAATATTCTTCAGATGTTTCAAAGAAAACCGATACCCAAGGTCGGGAGTGGCACGCGCCGTGATAGGCATAACAGGCACGCTTTGTGAACATTCTTTTGTCAATAGCCACTGCATCTCCGATTGCAACTGATAGCGTGAGTGCATCAATAAATCATTCATGCCTCGCATGCTCAGAGTGACCGCATTGAACACTATTATGTCACTGTCTGTGATCTCCATGTTGGATGTTAGTGACCTTTACCTGACACCAATGATCTTAAACTTAAAAAAACAGAAAAAATTGTAAAAAAATATAAAGAAACAGATAAAAATTAGATACATATTATATTTCTGACTCCGACCTCCATGTTGGATTTTGGTAATCTTGGCCTTGACCACAATGACTTTAAACACATAAAATAGAGAAAAAATTTAAAACTAATAATAAACTCGTAAAAGCATTGAGGAAAATTTTATGTCACATAAGGTTTGGATGTGTGTGACCTCGACATTGACCACAATGACTATATTGAAAAAAAACAAGAAAAAATCGTAAAAATAGGACGGAATTAAATACTTAATGCGAAAACCAAGTTGGATGTTTGTGAACCTGAGGGCTCGATTCTCGTAAATATGGCAGGGCAAAGCTGCTATTGGCGACATTACCGATCAGTCAGCCCACCCCCCATTGGGAATAATTAACTTAAAGTATCACACATACTCTCTACCCTCCCTCTCCAACAACTTTCCCATCAAACCTCTAGTCGCTCCACTTCCCTCGCCATTTATTCACCATAGCTTGACCCCCATCAACATACACACATGCTACTAACTCACCACTTGACACTCCATACCCCCTCACACTTAACTAGCCATAGCTAGACACCCTCACAATTTACTCACCGTAGCTCGTCAACCCAAACACCCACTTGCACTATCAACCAACCACATGACTATTCAACCCCATCACTGCCCGAAGAACCGCCCTCCACTACCTGCCGACACGCAACCACTTCCTCTCACTAGAGCTAGTTTCTACCACTCAATTTACTCACTATAGTTTGACCGATCAGTAGGTTCCACTCCACTCTCGCCAATCAGTTGCCACACTTTATTTGATTAATAACTAAAGTTCGACTCCCCTCCCTACTAACACTCCATGCCACACACCCTCCCCCTCCTCCCCAATAAAACACAGTTGAATCAATTCATCCAGCTTTTTCTACTCCCTATACTTCGAACCCTTCCACAAGACAACTATATTTAATTTACTATTTCGTCGGCTCTCAAAACCCCCTCACCACTTCTCGTGATTGACTCAGACTTATACGACTGACCAACACTAGCTGGCCATAACAAAAGGTCATACCGACCAACCATGCTTGCCAACGATTGACAGCACCCAAGACTGAATCCACCTAAGACTGAAATCGCCCAATACCGACTACACCCAAGAATGGCTCCTGCCGAGACCAGTTCCTGCAAAAAACTGGCTAGAATAACGGACTAAACCAACCAGCAAGACCAACCGACCATTGCATCCACCAATACAAACAGACTATAATGGCTATTCTCGAAAAAATAGTCTAATACGAATCTCGTTGTTTACCTCTTCGCACAAAAGTTTCGAAAAATTAGCAAACTCTTTGCAAAACTTCGCAAAATTGTCACGAAATCTTCGCAAATCTTAGCACAAATTTCACCAGCAGCTAACCATACCGATGGGCCATACCAGTAAACCAGACCAACCATACGAACCATCGATACCAGCTGGCCATATAAACCAACCATACTAGCAGGTCATACGAACCGAACATACCAATCATTCATACCAAACACCTATTCCACATAATCAGACCAACAGCCCAACAAAACCGATTGGGGATAACAATGGGCAAGATCGAACATAAAAACCATCCATACCAGCCGAAGATACAATCCGACCACACCTAAAAACCATACGAACCGACCGTATTAGCCATCATACGATTCGGCCATGCCAACGAGCAATACGAATGGACCATAGGAACCATCCTTACACACTAACCATACGAGCTATCCATACCAGCCTACCTCTTGAAACAGCCATACCAAACAACCTTTTGATATGCTCATACTAGCCAGACATATGAACCAGCCATATGAGCCAACCATAAAAGTCAACAATACCAGCTTAAAATACGAGCCGGCCATGCCAGTAACCACACCCCCAAACAATACGAACCACCCATACCAAATGGCCATTACAGCCGACCAGTCTACCCACCATCCAGATCAGCCAATCATAACAACCGCTTATGCTGACCTGCCGAAAAGTTATGAAAACTTACCATTACTAGCAAATCATACTGAAGGTCCATACCAAAGGGCAATACCAGCCGACCAGGCTAGCCAACCAGAACAGCCAGCAATACCGACCATCCATACTAGACAACAACTGACTGTACCCAAGGCCAACTCCATCCCCGACTTACTCCTGCAGAGACCAATTCCTGCTAAACTAACTAGAAATATGGACAAGGCCATCCATCTGTACCAACAAANGAAACTTACCATTACTAGCAAATCATACTGAAGGTCCATACCAAAGGGCAATACCAGCCGACCAGGCTAGCCAACCAGAACAGCCAGCAATACCGACCATCCATACTAGACAACAACTGACTGTACCCAAGGCCAACTCCATCCACGACTTACTCCTGCAGAGACCAATTCCTGCTAAACTAACTAGAAATATGGACAAGGCCATCCATCTGTACCAACAAACGATGATGACATATTCCAAAATTGTCTGCTAATAAGAATATTGTAGGTAACCTCTTCGAAAAATCTTGGCAAATCTTCGCATATTTGTAATTCTTCGTAAATGTTCGCAGAATCGTCTCAAATCAACGCCAAATTTTGCAAAAACATCACAAGTCATCGCAAAAATTCGCAAAACATCTCACCCACAGCTGATCAAACCAAAGGACTGAACAGCCACCCAGACCAACCAACCGACCAGACTGCCCAACCATGCAAACCGGCCATTACTATCTGGTCATACTAGAAGACCATACCAGCCATCAAGGGCAAGCAACACACTAGACCAGCCAACCACACCGATTAACCATACTGGCGAACGATTGACTCCACCCAAGACCATCTCCTCCCAAGACTGACACTTCCCAAGAATGACTTCACCCAAGACGAGTTCCATTCAATGTTGACTTCTACCGAAACCATTTCCTGCCAAATTGACTGGAGCACTTGGCAAAACCTTCGAAAAATCTTCGTATATAATACTATAAACGTCGCAACTTATCTCACACACAACTAACCAAGCAAAAGGACCATACGAACAAACCATACCGACTAACTATATTTGGCCAACAACTGACTACACAAGACTGACTCCACCGAAGACTGGCTCCACCCGTGAATGACACCACCCAAGAGAGGCTCCTGCCGAGACCAACTCCTGCCAAAATGTCTAGGACAATTACCGGTCTTCTCTGGTATTGTCGGCCAACAAGACTTGATGTCGCGTAATACCTATTCTCATTCCTAACCTCTTCATGCAAAAAATGTGCAAAATTTTGTGAAACTTCACAAAAAATCCGTAAAACATCTAGCCTGCCACGATCATGCAGCGAATCAAAAAGCAATTATAGGAAATTATGAGAAGTACGTCGCGAGTCATGTCGTGAACCAATACACGAACTATGTAACATCCCTCAAAGTATGTCGCGAACAATGCCGCGAAGCGTGACGAGAGATACGATTTATTCCTTAAAGCATGTCGCGAGTTACGTCATGAAGCAATTTATGACGCCGCTTGGTTGGCGGATGGGTGGATTAATTCTCTTTCACAAAAAAATCACGTGACCTCAACTTCGTCGGATATAACTCTTACAGAGTCAGCTATTCGATACAGTAACTTTGATACTGATCAATCGGGTATACTGTTACGATGTGAGCATGATCTTGATTTGTCGCTACATATGCTCGAGGTGCAAAAAAAAAAGGGGGGGGGGTCATGACTGGCGGCNGGAACGAAAATTTCCGGGCACTGTATCTTGTGACTACGATGTGCTAGCGCGCTTGTTTCTGTGTCAAACGAGAGGTTTTGATCTAGATCTGTCGATTTGTGCCATAATACAACGTATCCATTTAATTTGATTTTCATATGCTAAAAAAATATTACTCTCTAACGCAGGCCTAATGATGCGTGTCCCCAAAACAGATACACTCCGATTTTTTAAAAATTCCTTCGTGTTGCGTGTAGCTTTGTTCGTTGAATTGCTGTATACATCTGGAGTCAGAATGACAATGTTCTTGCATCTGCAGAAGATGTAAGGGTCTAAATGTCCCAATGTGTTTTTGTTTCCTCTATTATAATAATATTTTTAATATTTAAGATATCCTACATCAACATGTTATCTTCCGAACTCATTGGTAAGTAGTTGTCACACTTCTTAGTAGTTCCTCCTTTGCTGTTTTGGTAGAAAACCATATTTATCTTTTTATCTTTTTATGTATGGTTCAGGTGTTGTAAGTGAGGATTCAGAAAAAACACATTTGAGAATCCCTATTCTACTAAGTAGTATTGTTTCCAGCATCCGTGTTCCTTCTCTGATTTGTTTATTCCCGTTTTGTTTATTTACTCAATGTGCAGGCACCTACAGTAAGTTGTAGTTTTTTTTCTTGGGGGGAAGTGTGCATCCATCTCCGATTTTCCTGTACTCTCCAGGGAACTGTGTGAATCCATTTCCACTTCCCTGTCTCCAACAAGAGTGTACATGCTCTTAATGTTAAACTCAGCACTTTTGAAAGCCCTGCTTAAGATTTACTTGTACACACACATTGTGTATTCTTCCACCATATGTAAAATTATCATTGCCATGGACCAGATCAAAATGTTTGAGCGTCGGTTTGAAACCCCATTTCAGTATTTTAATTCAATAAAAACGATTGAGAGCAATATTTAATTGTCTTACTACCTTTGGTATTGAATTAATGCGATTAATTATGCTTTTATTTTCTGTTTGAGCATCTACAATTTATTTGATAATTTTTTTTCCTGCATTGTAATATAAAATCATGGCAAATATTTAATTAATTTATTTATCGAAAAATATGTAATATGTTATTTTGTATTTCAGATCATTAAATCATTGTTTATGAATATTTTATCATTAACACATTTTCCTCATAACTTTGATTTCAATTCATTTCTGATCTGTACTTTTGAAAGCTACGTTTTTAATCCCATCTCGCCTGCAGACCCGTGTTTCGTGAGATTGTTTCTCTAACCACCAGATGTGCAAAGTTATGTTACGAATTCTTTCAGTCACCGTCTGAAGTTACCCCTTCCAATCACTTTCCTGGCACTGCAGTTCTTGCAAATTTTCTCGGCATATTCCTGCCGTTTGGCGCGTGATGTCACATAAGAAATGGGCCTCTATTCACGTGATATTAACCCCACCTCTGTTCGCTTGAGCGCAATTCGCCGCATGTGGACAGCCCACGACATCATCGGCGACTGTGTAAATTTACGATTCTCTAATGTTTGTTACTTGTGCTTCTTTTACTTAGCATTTTTCGAACACTTTTGTCCTTGGTGTGCTGCCATCATAACGTACGAGCGTTGTGTGGTGGCCGTGATGGAATTGTTTGGCACTGAAGTGCCCTAAATATTTTGTTCTCGCAAGCCATCACGTAGTATGTAGTCGCCACTGCACATAGTTTTGTTGGTTGTGCTACATTATTTTATTTATATTTCTTATCAAGGTGTAGTTGTTCATTTTGATATTTTCTATTTCACCTCTCTGTGAAGGTGCACATGCCTGTCAAACATTTCTGCACGTATCTGCCGAAATTTTTTGCACGTGTCTGCCAAACTTCTTCTGCACGTGACTGCCAAAAATTTCTGCACATGTCTGCCAAACGTTTCTGCACGTGTTGGGCTAGAACTTTTGCTGTACATGTCAGCCTAACCTCTTCTGCATATTATCCGCTGAAGCTCTCCATTTTCTAGCACAAGTCGTTTCTCTGTGCATTGCCTGTCAAGATTGGTATACAAATCCCCTATTGCCCGCCAATTTCAGTGGCAGAGAAAATGTTTCAGACAATAGTTGCTTGGGTCCAAGGCGCTAATGACATGATAATGATAATTCCCCTGTACGTGGAAACGTAAAGAAGATACAAAGGTAAATTTCTTTAATTAAAAAGGACTGATAATTATTATTAACACACCTCGACAGTGAGTATGAAGATGTAATAAATACGCAAGATCGCTGAACATCAATGACGCAGCAAACTGCGCCGCTGCACGGAACAGGGGGACGATGTAGCGCCGTCCTGAAGCGACTGTAGCCGTCCTGTAGTTGGCGTTTGTTCAATCAAATGCCAACCTCAGACTATGCTTCCTTTGTTATTCTATTACTACATCAGGTGTTCAAATTGGTGACCTTGTGCATTGATACATACTGTAAAGCGATTCTGAGCGGACAATACCGCACGTCAAATTTCATATGGACTTATCGCAGAACAAGCTCGTGTTATACGGCCTTTCGTGTCTTCGGAAGTCGTGGGGGGCTCTTTGTAGACCTGTTGCTTAAATGATCTCCACAGACGAAAGTCCATAGTCGTTAAGTCTGGGGAATGTGCTGGCCATTTTGTGTTTCCAGACCTACCGATCTAACGACCACCATAAGTTCTGTAAAGAACCGTCGTAATTATCTTTGCAGAATGAGTGGGACATCCGTCGGGTTGGTACCACATGGATTGCCTTTTGTCCGGTGGGATGTCTTCTAATAATTGTGGAAGCACTTATGTTAGGAACTGTACATATAGAATGCTGTTTAGTGTCCCATCAATAAAATAGGGACCAATTAGGCTATTATGCACAACATCGCACCACACATTTACATACCAGGGTCTCTGTTTATCCACATCTCTCAGCCAGTGTGAGTTGTCAGCTGACCAGTAGTGCATGTTGCGAAGGTTAATCTACCCATGATTTGTAAATTATGCTTCATCTGTAAACAAGGTAATTGGACACGAAATTGTAATCGGTTTGTAGTTTTCCTAGACACCATTTAGAGAACCGTACCCGATGTCGAAAGTAATTTCCATGTAGCTTTTGACGATGTGAAATGCAGAAAGGATGAAATTTGTTGCTGTGTAATATTCGGAGAATACTCCGTTGACTGATCCTACTATCACGTTCAAGCTGCCTCGTGCGGACCTATGGATTTTGTGCTACCATTGCTAAGGCGTTAATTGCATTTCCCTCGTCAGTTGCTGTTTTTCGTCGTTGGCGTATTTACTTTTCCACACTTCCAGTTTCTTGACATGTTTTTATTGTGTTCGCAAAGACAGATCGTGCCGGTGTGGCACGATCAGGATATCTCTCAGCATACATTCCTTCTACTACTCTAATGCTGTGGTGACATTCGCCATAAATGAAAACCATATCAACTCTTTCGGCTGTCATTTCGAATAACGTCACGAAGAAGTTGTCTGGTCGCTAAAACAACACAGCACAAACTAATGGCTTATTTTTCCGGGTGGCGGCGCAGTTTGCTTCGTCATTGGCTTTCACGATCTTGAATAACCGGCAAATGTCATCGTATTTATTACTTCTTCAAACGCACTTTCAAGGGGTGTTAATAAAAATTGTCATTACACTTGAATTAGCGAAGTTGACCTTTGTATCTTATTTTCCCTTCCGCGTATGGGGAAATTTTCACTATCAAGTTATTAGCGCCTTGCACCCAGGCATTTTTGTCTGAAACATTTTCATCCACCACTGAAATTGGCGGTATTATTCAGGTGGCCTGCCTTTCGTGCATCATCCTATATATATATATATGATGGTATCTGCGTGTTTTCCATTTATATTTTACTGCTGATGCGAACAAGTATGTGGATTTTCTCAGAGTGCTCCCAGATATTTTTAGACCTAAAATGTGTGGTAGAAAGCTTTCTGTGAGCATAAGTTGGGCTCCTCAAAAGAGCAGTACCAGTAAAATTACTCCAATTAGATGGATCATTCACAATGGGTTTCGTGAAGTGATTCGAGAGTGCAAGTTCGCATAATGGACGAATGGTTCATGAAAAGTTTTGCGAAATGCTTCGCAAACGGGAATATATGCTTCTGAGGATCGAAGATGTTGGCGAGTATGTCGTCGGTTTGAGTCCCGGTCAGATGGTGTTACATAGATGGTGCTACATCGATGGTCATGGGCATACTCGCGCGTAAGCAGTATCGATAGTGAGTTATCCAGCGACTGTTCGTTTAGCTCGAGAATTCTTCAGGCAATAGCTTGTAAACAGTATCGGCCATGAGCAATGTGATAAGTGGTTAATACTAAACACGACATTCAATGAACATGAATTATTTGCATGTATAAATAAATATATTAATGTCTAAGATGTTAGATATTTTCAATCAGCAAATCAGTAACATCTAGGCAGATGTCAATCTCGGCAAGAAGCAAACTAGGCTGGCGTCAATCTTGGCAGGAGTTAGTCGATAGGAGTTAGTCGATTGAAGTCAGTCGGAAGGAGTCAGTCTGCAGGAGTAAAGTGTATGAATTCATGAATGCTTGAAAGTAGTTAGAAAAGGACAATTGAAGACCAGGGACGCGGAGCAAGGGTCGAGGGGACGAGCGACACCCATCTAGGATGACGTAATTTCCCCCCCCTTTTTTTCTCTCGAAATTTTCCTTTTTTCCCTCAAAAACGGCAAAATTAGTTAGAATTCCCTCAAAATCTCCAGAATTTCCCTCAAAAAAATATGATATGCACAATATGTCTGAAATTGCTCATGACTACATAACCAAGCTAAATTGCTCCTTTTAGGGAAAATGAGGAGTGAGAAGCATTCAATATCGTCTCTGATTGGCTATGCGAGGCTCTCGAAAGGACCTTGTCTCTCTATCATGCAATTTCTATGTAGCGAGCTGCCTATCATAAAGGACGCCGCCGCACACGCTGATAAAGGGGCCTAAAATGTTACGCGAAGCTCTCGAATGGATTTCGTCCCCGATTGGCTTTGCGAGGCTCTCAAAAGTGTCTCGCCCCTGACAGTCCCTGCCAAAAAGCCCCGACTAACATCCAAAGCGAGGGGGTTGTCTCCGAGTCCTCCCGAAAGCGAATACCTTGTTCCATACTCTTGCACCTTATGCATACTTATAAGCATAGTTGAAGGTAATTTCTGAACCATTTTAAATACAGTCACCAAATATATAACACGATAATAAATCCAAACAACGAAAATGACCGCATGGTCATTTATGTCCTAAGCACACTTCTATTCATAGTTGACTGTAAATTTCAAACCGTTTAAGAGATAGTAACTAAATTTTTAACATATGCATCACCTTCGTCAACGAAAATGACTGCAGGGCCATTTATGCCCTATGCATACTTATAAACATACTTGACCGTAATTTCAAAACTATTTAAGATACAGTCACCAAATTCGAAACATAAGCATCACTCACAACAACGAAAAGGGTCGTAGGGGCATTAATGCCATATGCATACTTATAAGCTAAATTGGCTGTAATTTTCGTACCATTTATGATACTTGCGTCAAATTCGTAACTTAGACATAACCTCCGACAAGGAAAATNTTATAAGCATAGTTGAAGGTAATTTCTGAACCATTTTAAATACAGTCACCAAATATATAACACGATAATAAATCCCAACAACGAAAATGACCGCATGGTCATTTATGTCCTAAGCACACTTCTATTCATAGTTGACTGTAAATTTCAAACCGTTTAAGATATAGTAACTAAATTTTTAACATATGCATCACCTTCGTCAACGAAAATGACTGCAGGGCCATTTATGCCCTATACATACTTATAAACATACTTGACCGTAATTTCAAAACTATTTAAGATACAGTCACCAAATTCGAAACATAAGCATCACTCACAACAACGAAAAGGGTCGTAGGGGCATTAATGCCCTATGCATATTTATAAGCTAAGTTGGCTGTAATTTTCGTACCATTTATGATACTTGCGTCAAATTCGTAACTTAGACATAACCTCCGACAAGGAAAATTATCACAGTGTCATTTTTGCCCTATGCGTACATATAATGATAGTTGGTAATAATTTCTGAACCATTTAAGATACAGGTAACACATTCTTAGCACAACTACCACAACCACAACCTTTGCTACATGATAGTGCAAGTGTCTACCAACATGATCTTCCCCTTAGCGACAGCTAGCTTTTCTTAACCGTTAAATAACATACAGACTGAATAAATGTGAAAACGTTTACATAAATAAGATTCAAAATAAAGGTAAATAATATTAGGAATGAATAACTTTTAATAAACAGTGATATGCTAAAAGTAAGATATATACATACGTGATACATGCATGAAGCGCATAGTCACGATAACTGTAAAAAATGCTTATATAATAATATAAATACCCACCATCAGTNTGATACATGCATGAAGCGCATAGTCACGATAACTGTAAAAAATGCTTATATAATAATATAAATACCCACCATCAGTCCTACACATAAGTCGGCAGCATCGAGCTCGGTACGATATGTTAGGCGAAAAATTACCACCGTGAAGTGTGTGGGAAACGTTAAGTGGACAACACTTCTACACGCTGTTGAAAACTGATATAGTGAATATAACTTTATAGGTTTTGTGGCAGACCACAACACCCGACCTCGAACAATAACAGACCGCCCTGACCAGTACAACAGAATAGCAAACGATTTCCGTAAGAACCGAAGTCGTGCCAGACTGCAGTGTGGCAGACCAGTCGAGTTACATATACACTTCCCTTTACGAGTTGAATTCAGGTATACAGTAGAAACTAGCAATTTATGTTGTTTTAAATGCTATATTTATATTACCAGAACCATAAGCACATGCGAGACATCATACTATTTCCGAACCATTTAAGATACAGTCCCCAAATTAAAAATAAGTATCCCCCCACCCCTTTCCAAAAATTGAAAGAGGTCGCAAGTATCACTTATATAAAAAAAACTTAATGGAGTTAGAGTCCATAATAGTTATATCGCTGTTGATACNAGAGGTCGCAAGTATCACTTATATAAAAAAAACTTAATGGAGTTAGAGTCCATAATAGTTATATCGCTGTTGATACCATACTAAGAAGTTCAGTAAAAAGCTAGAATGCATGTCGACATGGGAAAGAACGAATTATCACAAGTACGAACCATAAAAACGCATACAATTAAATTACGTAGCATTATACGACTTCAAAAGACGATTTCCTTTTGCTTGTCACGAAACAACATACATTTAAACCATTTGTCGCGCAAGAGAGACATCACTGCTACACGATGATGCAANTTTGCTTGTCACGAAACAACATACATTTAAACCATTTGTCGCGCAAGAGAGACATCACTGCTACACGATGATGCAAATAAATATAAAAAAAGAAAATGCAAAGTGAAAATAGTTATAAGCACTTGCTAACCAGGCAAATTACATATTACACACAGGCGTCGAGTGCTGTACGTAGATTGTTAAACAGTGTTATACAATACCAAACCGACCTCTCCAGTACAACGGAAAAGCAATGACATCCTTACGAATCGACTGATATGAAACCCTCACATCAAGTGAACAACCAACACTCACAACACTAACAGAGGAACACATCCAACCCGACCGACTTCGAGCAATCAACTAACATCATGAGAATCTGAAGGGCCTTCCGCAGTAAGCCGGCGGCCAGCGCAAACACTGTGCAGGTCTCGACAAGCGAAGGGGAGATACCGCAGAACATTAGCCAAGAGAAAGTAGCATCAGACTCTAGTGTGCCACACGATCCGAGTCAAACATGTACTTATCTTTACGAGAGGAATGCAGTTATACGCCTCAACCAATCAATTTATCATGTTTTAAATACTAAATATATATATATGTACTCATTTTGAATACATATAATTTATATTTTTATATTAGCAGAACTGCAAGCACATACGAAACAACACACATTTAAACCATTGGTCGTGCAAGAGAGACACAACACTGCTACGCACTTAGACAACCAGATTAAAAAAAAAAATAATTGCAACGTAAATAGTTATTCGCATTTACCGGAAAATACATATGTGTGCGCATCATGTACTGTGCGTTATGATAGGCGAAGAAATTTCCGATTTGAAGTGTGAGACTTTGTGAAAATGACCTAATGTTGTAATAGTGGTCAGATATTTTTATTAGATATCACGACAAACAGAAAGATTAAATCACTTGCAGCACTCAGATACCGAGCTAGCATACCTGCCTTAATAATTCCCTCTCATATATGTACAACACGAAATAAAATCCATCTACAAACACCTACCTGTATATCTGCAGCAGGACGAAGAGATTCTTAGCTGTCTCCCATGCCTAGGATGTTTTCAAGGTAGCGTGCTGATGCAAACAGATATAAAAAAATAATTATTAATGCAAAGAGTTATAACCTTTTAACGACCTTTGTATATTGCATGAGCGTCATGTTCTATACCCCACATTAGTCGAAAAAACCTATACGAAGCTGAAAAGCACAAGTGCGAGCAGGTCAACACTACAACGCAGTGAAGCAAACAGATATAAAAATGATTGGGAAAAATAGTTGTAAACACTTGGTAACTATCGGAATTACATATTACATAAGCGTCGGGACTGTACGCTATGTGTTAATTGGTGCTACACAATACCAGACCATCCTAGTCAGTAAAACAGAATAGCAAACGACTTCCTTACAAACCGACTGAAACAAAACCATCGCATTCAAAGTACAATACTAGCAGCGCAACGCGTCCTTTCCCGACCGTCGTCGTGCGCTCAACAGGAAATATGTGAGGCGGTGACACAGAAAATTAGCCGAGAGATAGTTACGCCAAACTCGGGAGTCACACACATACACTTTCCCATTACGAGAGGAATTCTGTTATACCTTACAAGGTATCAATTTGTACAGTTTTAAGTACTAAATATATACACATGCTTGTTTAAATACATAGCATTTATAGTGTTAGAACTGTAAGCACATACGAAACAACATATATTCAAACACATTAGTCAGGTAGGAGAGACTACACTGGTACATGCTTTTTATAGGAAATAACTCGCGTACCCTGACGGCACTGGGTGGTAGCGCACTGCCAACTGATTTGTAAATACTTCCAAACCATCCACTAGATGGCACTCCAGTCGTATTCACCGCCCCTCTAATGCAGCCATTCCTTCTCAGCCTGCTTGTAATCCGTTCTCAGAACCACCGAGTGTCAGTGAGCAGGCCAGATCACCAGCACGCCTCTCTAATGACCCGTCGCCTCTAGCAGAATACTCTCTGCGATAACAACAATGTGTTTGAGGAAGCTAGCAGCAAGACTCCTAGTAAATGGAGTAAAACTTGTATCTAATACTCGTTTGCACCTTGGTACAGCTACAGTTTTACAATATATATCAAACATATTCTTTTCTTTGATACATTTATATTACTGTCACAAAAGAGATTTTTATAAAAATAAAATCTTCATTAGTTTATGCAAGAAAAAGTTAGATGAATATCGCGTTTCATGTGCATGGAATCATTCCGCAGAATATCCTCCAGGAATTAGCTGAAGATAACTGATGAATATTAGTCAGGCCTAATAAAACAAAAATACTCAAATTATATATACACAAATTTGTGGGCCTACACAGTCACATCCACGAGAACGCCAAGACACTAAGAAAAATACGCTTTGATGTGTGATTGTGGTTCACAGCAAAAATAAACTAGCGAATTTCCTGTTTGTACAAGCGTATTACAGCAAATAATTGCAACACGCATATGGCATTAGAAATACAAACAACATACTAAATAATGTAAAAATGCTCAGGTATAATTATGTGTTGACAACGAAACAGGAGCCCAATTTTTTAAAACTATTGGAATAAATTGTCTAGCGGTTTGTTCCGATACTTCCATTCCGGTAACGAGTGTTGCGATGCCAAAACATGAATTCTTGAGGCGACAGTAACTGTCGAAATAATATGTATACAATTTTTGAAGAATCTATTTTACAACTTGGCACCGTTGCATTTTGTGTGTCGTCACCGAAGCTGAACCAATCACATTAAATCTGCTGTAGTAGGAATATTTTCTCTAAAATATATTAATGTATATTTTATTTATTTGTATATAATCCAGGATAAGTAATTGCAACTCCCTTAAAAAAATAAACTATCTACCGAGACGTCGAAACTATTAACTCATATACACTGGAGAGCCAAAAAAAAAACTGGTATAGGAGTGCGTATGCAAATAACAGAGGTATGGAACCAATCAGAGTAAGGCGATGCGGTTGGTAGGCCTATATACGGCAACAAGCGTCTGGCAAAGTTGCTAGATCGGTTACTGCTGCTACAATACAGGTTATCAAGATTTAAGTGAGTTTGAACGTGGTGTTATAGTCGGCGCACGAGATATGGGACATTACTNAGTGAGTTTGAACGTGGTGTTATAGTCGGCGCACGAGATATGGGACATTACTCTCCAAGGTAGCGATAAAATTTGGATTTTCGCGTACGACCATTTCACGAGTGTACCGTGAATATCGGGAATCCGATAAAACATCACATCTTCGACATTGCTGTGGCCGGAAAAAAATCATGAAAGAGCGGGACAAACGACAACAGAAAATAATCATTGAACGTGACAGACATGCAATCCTTTCTCAAATTGGAGCAGATTTCAATGCTGGGGCATCAACATGTCCCAGCATGCGAACTATTGAACGTACCATAATTGATATGGGCTTTCGGAGCAGAAGGCCCACTCGTGTACTGTTGTTGACTGCACGACACAAAGCTTGGGCCCGCCAACACCGCCATTGGAATGTTGATGACTGGAAATACAATGCCTCTTCTGACGGGTCTCGTTTCCAATTGTATCGGGCGAATGGATGTGTACGGGTATGGAGACATCCTCATGAATCCATGGACCCTACATGTCAACAGGGGACTTTTCAAACTGGTGGATGCTCTGTCATGGTATGGGGCGTGAGCAGTTGGCGTGAATAGGGACCCCTGATACGTCTAGATATGACTCTGACAGGTGACAGATACGCAAGCATCCTGTCCGATCACCTGAACCCATTCATGTCCATTGCGCATTCCAACGGACGTGGAAAATTCCAACAGGACATTGCGACACACCACATGTCGAGAGTTGCTACCGAGTGGCTCCAGGAACACTCTTCTGACTTTAGACACTTCCAATGGCCACCTAAATCACCAGACATGAACATTATTGAGCATATCTAGGATACCTTGCAACGTGCTGTTCAGAGGAGATCTCCATCTCCTCGCACTCCTATGGATTTGTGTACTGCCCTGATGGATTCATGGTGTGAAATGCCTCCTGCATACCTACAGATATTATTCTAGTCCAAGCCATGTCGTCTAGCGGCACATCTTGCGTGCTCGCAGGGGCCCTACACGATATTAGTCAAGAGTACAAGTTTTTTTGGCTCTTCAGTGTATTATAAATAATGACGTCAGACATTGGTAATCCACAGGAACTCTTATTTTTCATGCAGATTTGTTTTTTCCTTAAAAGAACTTGTTTTGAGTTAACTACGCTAATATTTGCCAACAAAATAACCTAGCCCATGAAAGAACATGTTAAAGAGTTATCTCATATTGCCGCTAGATATAGGTTTAGTATTAATTAAGAATATATTTAAGAAACTTTTATATTTTAATTACTATGTCGTAACTTTATTCACGAAAGAACAGTAAAACGCTTTACCATACTGTAAAAAATGATAAAATGCAAAATAAAAATCAACACTATAACAATTTATATTTTTCGGGTGTAAAAATACCATTACAACATTTTTTGCTAAAATTCTGGCTATGAATGTAAACTATAAAATATTTTTCAATAATGTTTGCCTGTTTAAAAGAAATTTATTACGTTTTGATTCACAGTACTAACTAGGTTTCGCAACTACAGCTTTTCTTGTAAAATTGATTTCGTTTNAAATTTATTACGTTTTGATTCACAGTACTAACTAGGTTTCGCAACTACAGCTTTTCTTGTAAAATTGATTTCGTTTTGTATTTTATGTTTCAGCAGTTTCGTATAATTTTTCAACATGATATTCTTAGCAATTCTATCAGTTTTCACATACCAACTTTACTTAGTTTACACGATTTTTTAATAGGTATGTAAACACGTTGATAATTTGATATTTGGTAACAAATGTACTTTCCTTTGTTAATTATATTTATATTAAATCACGCGCGAGTGTATTTTCAAGTTTCCTACATCATACGAAGTGTTATAAACAAATCTGTAGAGGAATGGCGATTCCGGAAGCTGCCTAGCTGTCAGATTCATTTCGACACTTCATGGACCGATTCTGGTATACATTCCACTATCGAGTGTTGAAAAATTGGCTCTAGGCATCCCGATAGCGGAATGACGTCTTTCCTGTATAAGCCAGTAGCATTAGACTCAAAAAATGCCCAACAAGGAAATAATTCCGAAAAAAGAAATTTTTGTTTTAATGGCTTCAGTTATGACCCAATATGACTGTCCTAGGTTTTCCCCCTCCGCCCAAGTGAGCTTCTCCTCCGAGGGGGGGGGGATGTGCCCTTAAAAGGGGTGTTTTTGCAGTTTTTCGCCTATATCTCGGACACTACTCAATGGAATCAAAATTTTTCCTTCATAAAAGCTATAGAGCGTTGAATTCTGCGTCGAATGAGCACCCAAAATGTACCATTTGTGCCACCCATGACTGTACAGGCTAACCTAAATGTTGTACTAATTATCCGGCTTAGTGAAAAAAAAGTGGTTTTGACGTTCGTTTTACGGAAATATCTATTAAAAATACCTTCTATTTCACAAAAGCGTCTTAGTAGAAGTTGTAGAGAATTTAATTCTACGTCCAGTATTAAATTTTAGGTCGAAATCTAACCAATTTTTCAACTGTCATTGAAATGTAATTTTTCTTCAAAAAATGTTGCAGAAATAATATGGAAAGAATAATTAGAGACATCAACACTTATTTTTGGATAATAAAGAATTAATATTTATGAGTTAAACATAGAAATTCTAACAACTTCTTAGAAATTCTTACAACTAATCATTAAACTTCTTGCAACAAATTCTTACAACTGAACATGAAATTGAATGAATTAAACATTGGATCTAAACATGAACATGACCTATTATACTAGAAACTTCTCACAGCAAATTCTTACAACTGAACATGAGAGTGAATGAATTAGACAGTGGATCTGGCTCGTTTCTTCGGTGGTTCAATGTTCGTTTCTTCTTCTTCTTCGGCAAGTTCTTCTGCGTCTGCGTCTGGTGTCACGAACAGATCCATTAGGTTTTCATCAAAGCCACCAGCATCCTCAAGAACGTCGATGTTCGCCATGTTCATACAGGAGTCCCTCTTGCAGCTCCTGCAGATGACGTAGCACTTTAACGCTGCCTTGCAACAACTGCACGCTCCTGCGCACCCTTTTGTGCAGAGACATGAGATTGTCACAAGGAGGGACTGAGGAGCTGGTTCCTTGGAGGTAGGAACAGGAGCCAGGCCGAAGGTGGAGGGTTTTCATCCCCATTTGAGGGGATCCATTTGGTTCCCTAACCACATTTGCACTTGCAGGTAGACCCTCCAACAGTGCTGGCGGGCAGCTTCTGTGGTCGGTAGTAGGGAAGCCAAGTTTAAGTTGGATTTCACCAACGACCTGGCGAAAAGATCGAACCTCAATTTGTCAAGGGTGTCTCCTGTCTTACCTCCATACAGAGCGACCAGGAAGCGTATTCCAGCTCTTGCGACATCTTCTGGTGCCGTGCTTTGGCTCATGAACACGTTGCAGTCGTTCAAGAGACGTTCTTCTTTCCCCGCCAGTTTCACGAACTTTTTCTACACCTGCCTATAAAATGCCGATGTCGTGTCACAACCACTCAATGCGTGGAGGAATAACAGGTTGTCCGATATACTTCACCGAGTTGGGTTTCTTGAAACTGTCGCGTGAAAATATTTTCGATGGTTGTTCCTTTTCCTGGTTTCACGAAGTAAATATTGGTTGATGGTGGGGCAACAGTTGTGAGGATAATCAGTAGATCTGTGTCTTCGCCCACGAGAGCAACGACTGGATGCTTCTGTGCAGCATTTACAGCAGTGCTGATAATTTGGTGATCTGCATCCTCATCAGCTTGTTTAACTGAGATGCCCTCACTTTCAAATCTCTCGTGGGGAGGGTAACCAGTCTTCCTTTGTTTTTATCGTTTGATAGAAACTGCTTCTGGGTCATCGTCACTGTCATAAACATGTTGAAAACGACCTCTGGCACACTATGTTTCTTAGCCTGTCGGAGGCGTTCAGCAGACTTGATACCTTTTGACGTGCCTTCGGGGTAGCCATAAAAAACCACAGTAGTTGGGCCCTTGTAGTGTCTTTTGAGGTGGTTCACATATTTGTTGGTAATTGACTGGTATGTCTCCCCACTCTTCCACACCAAGCGATGAAGGAGAAATCCTCTGTCAATGGCATAGACAGCTCCATCCAGGTTGACGCTTTCAGTTAGTGGAGAGAAAAGATCGTAGAAGACTAACTTGGGGGTCTTCCTCATCCCAAGTTCGTCGAACAGTGACAATGGGTATGGCGCCAGCTCATACTCCAAGTATATCTTCAACTCCTCGTCTGACTTTTTGAGCAGGGCAATGCGGCGAAATAGTGTCTCTGGGTTCACAGGTATATCTTCTCCACCAATGTTCACTTCTAACTTGAATCCTTGCTTGTTGATGACTCAATTCTTTCTGATAAACTTTATTTGCTCAAAGTTTTTTTCCAACCAAGCTGAGCATTGAAGACTTTCCAAGTTCGAAAGCTCTGTGGCAATTGACGGTATCATCTGCCAGGATGCCCGTGCTGATGGACATGACGAATTCGGTAGTGGGAAACGAATCATGGAATTCAAACCACTTCACAAACTTCTGGACATCTGTATGGTCGCGCAGTACTCTAACATCCCTGGCATCAACATGTTGTTCCGAGATGGAAAATGACACCTCACACAAATCTTCCACTTGTGAAACTGCGGTAACAATGGACATGTTGAGAATCCACCTGCTTAGAGTGATGTCTGAGATGCCACGACCATGACTAAGACCACCACTACTTTTCAAAGACCGCATCAGTGTCTGTTCGATAGTCATGTCGGACCAAATTCCACTCCAGAATTTGTCAGACCACCTGATCGTGAACCAGCCTTGCACTACTAATCTTTCATAGTCCATTCGTGATAGTTTACTCTCAAGGTCCAACATATCCTGCACATACAGCTGTGATGACTTCGCATAGAGAAAGTGGCCACTCGCGTGGAAGTAAGGCAGCATCTTCTTCACTGTATTGATGTGCATTACTCAGTCTCCACTACTCTCAGTTTGAATAAACTGTGTCATCAGGGTTGTCATATAAAAGTATTGGACCCAAAGCTTTGGCAGTGGGACCATTGAGCTCAAGCTCCTCAAGTTTGTCTGCGAACATTTGCTAGACATTTTCAATATCAGGATTTGATTCAAGGGGATCAGTTGTTGCAAGCAAAGCTCCTTCGTAGGCCTTCAATTGAATGGTTGTTTCTTCCTGACTACTTTTCATTATTGTTAGGATGACCTGTCCAAGAGCCAAATTGCAGAGGGCATGGGCCCGAACTGCCCTAGAGTAGGCACGCCCTGCCATAATTTTTTCTGTAGATGCCTGAGCATATGCAACACCAAAAAGCTGTTGCAAACCACTACCATCCATGATGTACCCAACTGCACCCAAAAATGACATTAGAAGGTGAAAACCTCCTAACTGTATGATGACTGTACTCAGCACAGAATCAGCAGGGCTGGATGCTACTATTTCACGTGCCTTCAAGCATAATGGCTGGTCGAACGAAATAAAACCGCCACCTTGATTGATGGCCTTGCATTTGTTGGTTGCAGGGAGAAGTGATGTATAAACGGTGTTATATTTTCTTGGGGGGGGNGGGTGATAAATGGAAGAAAAACATTTAGTGAGGTACTGTAGGGTTTTGAGGATGTGGCCCGCTCCATGCAACCATTCCATCCTGGAAGATCGTCTCTTTCCATTTCCCTAGGATCCACTGGAAATCGGTAGTTTGGATGTTCACGCTGAAACGGTTATCCGTCAGGTCCTCAAACAGAATGTATTTGAAAGATGACACACTTTTTTCAAATGTAATAACTGGAATAGCACCAAACTCCCCAACAGTGCTTGCCTTTGGAGTAGCAGTCACTCTAGGTAGAGTCCCAGTATTTACAGGAGAAATTGCTGGTGTTATGCAGTGAATGCCACCCATAGCATGGAAAGTGTTGGAGTGTCATGTTGACATCTGCGTTGTCAAAGACAAAACTGTGAAAATGTGTTACGATACTCCGAGCTCTGAGGGTGGTTCATGCACGATGCTTCAAAATTCCAAACTTCTTCGTATAAGCAGCAGAATCCTAATCCATAGACGGTCTCTATTAGGTCCCTAGAACCATACTTCCTTGAGAGGAGAGCACCAAATCCAAACTGAAGTGAGGAATGGAACGATCTGGGTCTTGTGGCTGCAATTATTGCATGTACAATATACATTGTCTTTGTTCTGCATCTTTCTTCTTTCCCTTTCTTCCCTCTCGAGAGGATAGTATCCACCAACAACTTCAGGGAAACAGGAACATCCTCCTCACAGTTCTGCAAGAAGTATTGGGGGTCTGGATAAGTATCAAGTGCATACACTTTTGAACGGACATCTTCCCGGATGATGTCAGCTGCAGCTTCAACTATTCGGAGACATTCTTCTTGCTCATTCTTTTTTAGAGATTCGTACCATTGTTGAGTCAAAATTTTGTATCCCGTACTTCGAAAACAGATTACTGTTTCTCGGTTTTCACCAACTGAAATGATAATGTCACTCCCATACTTGTCCAACAACCTTGCCTTCAGTTTTTCTTCATGAGGGATTGGGCTGGTAAAACATTTCAGGGTTTCTTTCACAGAAAACTGGCATTCATCTTTCATGCTTTCAATATAATTGCTAATGTGGTCAACTGCAGCAGTTATATTCTCATCTTCGGGTCTACCTGGGGTGACTCTTTGATGTACAGGTTTATAAAACTTCCTCATGCAATTGTGGTGGTACCTTCCATCACTGGCAACCAAGTCACTCACGGTGGCTAAGTGGGTGCTTACTTAATGTCCCCACTGGTCCCCTCGGCCAGCAGCAGTTTCTACGATTTTGTCCTTCAAGTGGAGTGTAGTTACTAGACCGACACTTTCACGCCTCTCAATAGGTTTTCTTTTCTGTTTGGAGAAGAAATCATCACTGGCATCTTCAGCACAAAAAAAACACAGATTTTTGAAATTGAAAGCTTACTGACCTGCTCGCACTTGCCGTTGTCCACTGGGGCCAGCTTTCGCAGCTGCAGTCACACATTTTTCTCTTGTACAATTTTTGTGACATGCTGAATGTAGTTTCACAGTCTCAAGTTTTTGAAAGTGAAGATACTTTTTATCATTTCTCCTCTTGCTACACACAATCAATGTTTGAATTCCCCTCTCCTTCACAGTCACTGCTTTCTCCTCTGATATTGTCTGATCCCACACATCACATAACTCCGTCATGTTGGAATTCACAGGAAAACGAACACATTATGTAGGTCCAAACTAGTGAGTTAAACACCACATACTGGAAGCTAAGGGCTCGTCAGGGCATTGAGAAGAGTAGAAGGGGGAGTGGGGAAGGGAGGGAAGGGAAGGGAAGGGATCGAGGGACCGCCAGGTGGCCGAACAATAAAGAACCGGTCTGCACATTTTCCCCACCACCGCCGAAGCTCACCTCAGCGGTGGGGGAAAACCTAGGACAGTCATATTGGGTCATAACTAAAACCATTAATACAAAATTTTCTTTTTTCTTAATTACTTCCTTGTTGAAGTCTATTACTACTGGCCTACTAGAGGAATAATTCCGATAGTTTCAATAATTGGGCCCCAGGTTTATTTAAACCCTGGTCCGAAACTAGCAATAAATGACACACGGGCGGCCCGAAGACTCGGGGGAGCGCTGCGTCGCAGTGGCGTCACGTGCCACCTTCCGGAGTACCGTTACTCGAAACAGGCGAGAAAGTCCAATCTTCTCCTCTCGTGGTCTTGGATTAGCAGTACTCCGCCCATGTGTATGACAACACACATGCCGGTATGGAAGATAGGCACATTGGAAAAGCCAATAACACATTTTTGTCAACCTTTCACTATTGATTACATAGGTTGGGAGCATTTAAGATTTACTTTTTTACTTGTATATGAAATTATGGCAGTATCATTCTATAATGAAACTTATGTTGGCAGTGTTTATTTCCGGGAAATTGGCCTAGAATTCTGTTATTTTTCACTATTTTAGTGCATAATGTTTGCATTAAATATCTTGTTCCGTAATTTTATAATATTAGAAAAATTGTTTTTGTATTTAGAAATGTACTGAAAATTTTTTTAAAAAACATCGGCTGGGTTTTTTCGTATAATTATCTGCTGATACAGTAGTACTTCTAACGTTGTGTTAATACGTATTTTGGTAATATTTTGATATACATTTTACATAAAATTTTCTGCAAAATATTTTGTAGCAACGAATGATTTTATTTGATGGATTGTATAAGTGACGATAGCGCCATACCGGACAAACTCGTGCACAAAAAAAAAATCCATTAATATAACCTGCAAGTGTTACACTTTCAATTGCTAGAGATATTTAACGAAGAACCTATGTTACTTGTGTTAGCTTGAACGTACAAATATAAACTGCCATATTTTAAATCTGTAAATGTAAGAGGTAAATAGCATTATAATAAGGTTCTGAAAAAGGTATCACAGAAAACTTCTGGAGTGTTTTGTATTGCATTAAGTGTACGCAACACTTTGTTTTTCTCTGTGCACTATAAATCGAAAGTTTATATTGGTGTTTAAAAGTGTGTAAGTAAGACAAGGCTGCTGACTCAACTTCGACTCATAAATAAATAGTATTTCTCAAAATTTTTGTTTACTTCTAATTTTAAAAAGTATTTTCTTTTCCCCGGGAATAGTAATGACTAATGTAATGGTTTATAATTTACAATGTACATATTTGGTGAAGTGCAAATGGAACTGTTATACCTAAAAAAAATATGTAAGACTTGAAAATAAAATTTTTATTAAGAAGAAACATGTAACAGGTAGCTACTTTCAAGTATGTTAAAATATTTGTTCAGTAAGTTACTTTTACCTTATATGAAAAGAAGATGGTTATTTAAGTAAACTGTTTAAACAACAAATACACTTACAAAACTGTTGTGGACAGAAAATTAAAAAATTTACTTAAATCAGGTCACTCTTACAAATCAACTAAGTTATGTTTCCACTGTCTGGCGAAAACTGCATTTTTTTTTGTTTCCACATTTTTCAAAAGTTTTAAATGGAATTTGGAAAGACTTTGTGGAAGACTTTGGTAAGTAATTCGTGCTCGAGAACGCTGTTCTTCAGTTATGTAATGCGCGGGAAGAAGCAGTATTTTTATAGCATGTTAATTTTCCTCTCATACCTCACTCTTCTTGAAGAGTGAGTCTTATGTGATATGTGTATTCTTATGTGTACTGTTATGTGTGTCAGGTGTGCGCGATACCAGTCTTTACCCACATGGACGTATATTTGCATATATACGTATTTATACCATACATGCATGTATGTTTCCAACCAACAACATTTCCGTCATAGCCATCTTACAACACCAAATAAGGTACTGAATCAGATGCNTGCATGTATGTTTCCAACCAACAACATTTCCGTCATAGCCATCTTACAACACCAAATAAGGTACTGAATCAGATGCAACATTTTCAGTCTTTCAAAGTTTTTTAATAAGCCCGAAGACATTTTTTAAATCGTTATATCGAAGCATTTAAAACGTGTCTTGAATTTTGTACGTACGAAAAAAATGTTTGTTTGTAAACAGGAAGTAAACGACCCTAAATAATCTGGAGTTGTAATTTTTCTTGCTGATTGAAAAATAGCAGCCGCCTGGTTCGAAAGTATTTTAATGTGAAATAAAAGAATATATTACTTATGTTGTCGTGGAATGAAAATACAACTAAATAAGAGAATGAATTAGTAAGACTATACATGATAAAATATTTGATCCTTCTATAGTAACTTTGTGGGCCAATATTGTACAATAAAAGCAGAGGGTGTTTGCTGAAGACAGTGAAAATTGTCTAAAAATTAACAAACAGTAGTCCTCCATCTAATGCTGAAAATAAAATATATAAACTTGTGAGATACTTCGTGAAGCTTTCCGTAAGGCACTAAGAATTAAAACTTTTCCCAGACTACTAGTCAAGTCCTAACATTGGTAAGAATGCATTAACTTAAATTAAAATATAGAAAAAAGAATAGTTTATATTTAGAATGTTTTGAAAGATATTATCAAACGTTTAATACATAATAAAAATAAATTATGATTGTTGTCATTATTTCCATACGAAATTTTTTGGTTTTCTTGATATAATACAGCAATTCGCCTATTTCCTTCATGCTAACCTTCACACAAGGAGTCTATTACCATACCACAGCAGGAATGGTGCCCATGGCTATGCTCCGCAACATGCATACCCAACCGGCCACATTCCGATACCTCTACAATGCGCAGAATGAGCAAACAAGAAGTTCCTACCTCTACAAGAAGTCGCATCTGTGTGTAGCCTGTGTCATTCTACTTCCGGCCAATCTTCTACACTGACTGTAACAAGGCCAGCAGCACGAGTTCTTAATGCGATGACGTCAAGTTGGCAGCAAATTGTTGAACATTAGGTTAGGAATTTGGAAGGAGGCCATTATTAGTGGTGACATGCATGTAGAAGTAGTGTATGTTACCTTTTTTAGTTTGTAAAATGTTTCAAGGAGCTATATTTAATGAGGTTAAGGTGATGGGCATTGGCTGATTTTAGTTGTACTGGGTGGAATGTTGTTCATATCATTTGTGATACATCAATAGACACTGGCTGTCAGAAAGGCGCACTCGTTCGTGAAATAGAATAAACTGTAAATTACAAAATGTAGAATTTGCTATAAACTGTATGGCAATAAGTAATAACAATTTTGCAATTTGTAGGGCACAGACCAACTACATTCTTTTGTTTCTCCGCTATTATTTTGGTAATGATGATTCTTTTGAAATGGAATTACTTAATTATATTAATTTGAAAACATTTGGTATAGTGCAGCAAAATTTCAATAAATATTTTTTTAAATAATTTTTTTTTTTTTTTCCAATTTTTCTAAACTCAACTTCTCACAATAGANATATTAATTTGAAAACATTTGGTATAGTGCAGCAAAATTTCAATAAATATTTTTTTAAATAATTTTTTTTTTTTTTCCAATTTTTCTAAACTCAACTTCTCACAATAAATTCATATGACTTGCTGTTTACAATTACTGACTTCAATCAATCAATTTTACAATTACCTCAAAAGTATTAATGTAATTAAATAATTAGAAATCATTCCCAATAGACAGTGTATCAAAACCTATTCCCTTATAAATTGTGTCCATATTTGATAGTTCCACTATTTACAATTAAATGCGTATTACATGTCCATGTCCCACCAGTCCGCGATTTTCTAGAGTTCTCCGAGCGCCCTCACGCACAGTAGGCTTCACTCGTCGGGTTTCACGCCCTCTCGGACATTCTCACTACTAACACCTGGTCCGCCGTCGTATCGCACTTGACTTCGCGCCTGCACTCAGCCAAAAGGCTTCTAATCAGACTCTCCACAGTGGCTTGTATTTATAGGGCCGCAGGTCATCCAGAAATTTCGCTAAGTCTCGCGTTTCGCCGAGGGTCCTAATTCACAGAATATTCTTGCTCCTTCTCTATATTTGTCAACTCCTCCAGCAGGAGTAGGAGGAGGGGCTGTGACGCCAGCCAGGTTTCGCCGCTGTCAATCATTCCTTGGCTACACATGTGAAATTGCGGGCTGAAGGGGGGAGACGAGGCAGGGAGCACGTCAGCCTGGGTGGTCCTGGGAGGGACGAGGTGGGTCACCCCAGACCACGCATAACAGGAACTCGCCGCCGGTCCGAGCTGCAGTGCGTAAAATAGTTATAAGTATTACAAGTGAGTTGAGCTTTGCGTAAATAGAATTTTTAAAGGAGCAGCGAATTCGATTTTGTGCTTGTCTTGTTTGCGTTTTCTCATAGCGATTGCGACAAAAACCTGCGCGTTGGATAACATTAAGTGTGCACTCTGCACTAGTACGTTATATACTCTATGCATCCACGCAGGAGATGAAAGGCATTCCTTAGGCCTGGTTTATAAAATTAACGCAATAAGACAACATTGGCAAAATTGCAGCAACGTAAGAAAGTGAACTCTAAAAAATTTAGGCACCAGTTTATAAAAGTTTCTTGCGACTTTTATAAACAGGCACATAACTAAAAATTTCAGAGTTTGATATTTTGCGTCGTTGCGATTTTGCTGGTGTTGCGTTATAACGATTTTTATAAACCAGCCCTTAGTCTTGCCTTCTTGGCAGCTCCCTATGTACTCGTACATGTATAGCCTTGCATAAGTCACTTGTCGGCACCGAGATTCACGAATCCGGACGGAATTCTGATAGAGATTGACACCNTGTATAGCCTTGCATAAGTCACTTGTCGGCACCGAGATTCACGAATCCGGACGGAATTCTGATAGAGATTGACACGTGCCAAATCTGAGGTTTGGACGTAGGTGTTGTAATCTGTTCTGTGGCGTGAGGCGCCAACACTTAATACTAGTCCTCAGTGATCGGGCGTAGGAATGCTTTGACACTGTTGTTTAATGGGCCAATTCACTAATGAATGAATACAGGCTGATTCATATTTCACAAATCGAGGTTTTATTGTTGCATGAACATGTGAATTGATACATGAACCCTTGAGACAACTCCCNTCTGTATAAATAGTTCTGGATCTTCGTGGGGTCTTCCTGCGAACTCCGGCAGGACCATTTCCTCCACTATTCCCTTCCTTCCCTCTGCCCGGGTGTCCCGGGTTCAGTCTGTGTTTGATGGGAGCTCCCCGTTTGTCCGTTTCTGGCACATTCCACACTGGTATATCCAGCCTCTTGTGCCCTCGGCTCTTTCGGGCCACCCTATACATATGTTGTGGAAAGCCTGGGTACAGGTAGCGCACCGAGTCAGGCGCGTGTTGTGTCCCGGGCAATTCGGGAGGTCTTGTTGTGTCTGCGGCTCCTGACACTCAAGGCACTGGTACTCTGTTCCTTGTGTCGGCCGGAAAACATCTGGCCAGCCGATGCATTGATTGCATTGCCGCCGCGGGCAATTGCGGCACTGTACTATATACAGCCCCGTGCCTTGGCATCGCGGGGTTCTGCACTGCTCTCTCGTTTGCCCCCTGCTTTCGCCGTGTGATTTTATGTTACTCGGGAATGCCCTGGTCCATATCTCGTCTCCTTCTTCCTGGGCCCGCGCACTCCCCCTTTCTTCTAAACTCCGCGCGCGTCTGTTGCTTGCCATTTTCGCCTGGATTTTTATTTATTGCCTGCTCCTTCCTCGGTTAAACTGTCGGTAAATTGGGCGCCACGAGGGATAATAATAATAATTATTATTATTATTATTAACTTTACGACACCCTCGAAGTCGTAAGTGTGCTAGCTAGCTCGGTCGGGGCACGGTCCCTTTTCTCCCAGGTAATTTCTGTCCTTGCCTAATTCTATACAGATTTCAGCTCGCCTTCACGTTGCGGCGCCAAAATTGACACCTGCCAAAGCTGAGGTTTGGACGTAGGTGTTGTAATCTGTTCTGTGGCGTGAGGCGCCAACACTTAATACTAGTCCTCAGTGATCGGGCGTAGGAATGCTTTGACACTGTTGTTTAATGGTCCAATTCACTAATGAATGAATACAGGCTGATTCATATTTCACAAATTGAGGTTTTATTGTTGCATGAACATGTGAATTGATACATGAACCCTTCAGACAACTCCCTCCCTTTTCTATGTATGCTCCGTACAATTCGCGTCGTAAAAGGGGGGGTGGGGGATCTTCGTCGCACTTGTTGGATGATTCTAAAAGATCCTTCACACTGCGGGATAACTACTAAAGGTCCTTCACACTCGCTGGATGACTGTACTTATCTGGCTTGCTGTGCTGGTAGTTGTTCCTGCAGATGAGGTCCGGTGAGCTGGAACTGCTCTCGTCCTGTCACGGGCGCCTCGGTGACTCGTCTCGACGTCCCTCCTTCTCGGGTCGACGCAGGACTCTGCGTCTGATGGCGGCTGGCTGCCGTGCTCGTCTCCTGCGGAATCACTTCTCCCTCCCGGAATCTCATCGGCTGACTGCCCTGTTTCCTCGGACTCCTGCGGTTTTGTAGGCCCTCAGTCATAAATGCGTCTCGTCGTTCCTGCCTGCTCGCGGAGTCTGGCATCTGTCCCTCTATTCTGCCTGGAGGTTTGTTGTTTGGTTCGGCATTGTGGGAATACTTAGGGATCTCCCCTGGCCGCTGCACTCGTGTTCTTCCCGCTGTCACCTGATCCCACACTGTGACGCCATTCTCCCGCATGTCCGTCTTCCCATGCAAATGGTCGTCTTGTAGGACCGATCTGGCACCGTTCCCTTCGTCACGGCTGCCAGGCCCTAAATCCTGATTGATGTCGTTCGCCTGTGAGCTTCGTTAGAGCGTGGTACGGACGAATAAAATATAGGGACGCCGCAGGCGTCAAGATAAAGTTTGTAAACAAACATTTGCTCGAGTTCACGGTGGAAAACGTATACGTGCGACAAGTGTTATCTACGATATTGTTCATAATTATCCTGTACGTTTCATCTTGAAGCATGGCACAAGATTGAGATGTTTTGTTTTTTACACGTATTCGTTCATTACACTCTCATCATTGTGAAATTAGTTACAAAAATTACACAACACATCCATCTCGCTATACAGTAACACGATTTACGGGTATAATGACTCATAACTATAGTAATTCATTTACATATGCAGTATATGTGTGCACACACATATGTAGACGTAAATAACTGTACACGCATCAAGTGTTATCTTCTTTCGGATGCAAACATCTGGCCGGTATGCGTAAAAATGTGTGTCTGGCCATTTTAAGACTAAACTATTTGGTTCTGTCAGCATCCACAGAGCGGCGCCTGCAAAGCTACAAGTGTTCAGGAGTTAAATTTTTTTTCCAATTTTGACGGACGTTACTGATGTTTACGACATCTAACTGCATATAATAAAAAAACAAAGAAAACTGTATACTACTAATAACAATAGCATTGCAGCTTTCTCTAAAACTCCAGTGTCAAGAAATCAAAATTTATTTCGAAACAGGAAGAACAGATCACACATATTTCAATTGGCTTCTAGCGTGCTGACTTGAGTCCATTTTTTCCGACGAACGGTGAAAAGTGAACACACTAGGACATCCCAATAAACGAGGTACGCCACACGGTGGACGGCATTGTGCCGTATCGTTTAGATATTGTTGTCGGGAAATCAACGGCGGCAAACCACAGCGATTTTCGTCCGTATTAAAGGGAATGCGAAGGCATCCATAAAACTACCTTTGTCATCTGTGAGCACGGCTTCAGGTATGGCGTCTGGATTTCCCTAGACTTGCCGCAAATTTTGTTGTTGGTTGTAATTTTTTCGGATTATTTGGTCTTTAATTTTTTAATACTCTTATATATGGGTGATATGAAGTAGCCTAAAAAAAACATTTTATTGTAGGAGATTCACTGAAAAGAGTCGGATGCATTTAAAACGGATGAATGAGAACAAGTGTTTCACGTGGGTGGGTATCCCTGAAATCACAGTAGAATGACTGTTGGAAGTAAAACATTAGGCAAAATTTTCTTAATTTAATGGAAAACATTTTTATGAGGTATGTTGAATCTCGTCTTATTGTGTGTCGAACCTATATGTAAAGAGAGTAAAAGTGTATTTCTGTATACTTCCTTTCTCTCTTAATGTTTACTGATATCCGGGACTTTTGTCTGACTGTGATAGTGGATGGAGACAGCATATTTTAATCAGGACATACGGATGGGCGAAACGTTCCATTATAAACAGTACATTGTTCTTTTTATGCCCACGTTTTAAAATGTTGGCGGAATACACGCACCGTGTTGGTTTTTGCAATGCCTGCTTAGGATCTATTTTTATGTGCATATGTAAAATCGGTATTGTCATGGATGTATTAGTCAAGTTTAACTGGGAAAATGGTATGCGTGTGTATATCTTGCTAACGTGTTTACTCGTATACTTACGCGCATAAAGCAAATAAAAAATCGTTTTCCAGTGATTCAAATGTTACACTTGTGATTCGACCTTGAAATATGGAACTATTTATCTTAACTCATTCCCAACTCTACAGAGACCATACCAGTCACAGAGTGTCTTCTTAAATATAGTGCAGTTAAGGACAGAGAATTTTTTCCAAAAGTGATTACTTTACCGTTAAAACTATCATTTAATCATAAAAAAATTACAAACTAACAGTATTAGTGAAATTACTTTCTAGTTATAACTTCATATAAGCATGCCTTGCCCGGTCCTAACTCACGAAGTTGGTAGATTTGTCAGCCATGCTATGAATGACCCTGGTGTGCTACTGCGATATTGCACGGATAAACTACAATACAACCGGGGTAAGAAATACATGCATATCCAATACCAGCAGTAAGGCTTCAACTCTTCTATGTGTGTTTTCTTCCTCTCTCTCGTGCACACGCGCGCGTACACAAACACACAATTTTTTAAAAATAATTTTTATAATAACAAGTATTATGTTGTACCTTACTGGTGTTTCTTTAAGATATTTAGGTGTAAGCCACTTTTGTTTTCCTTTTTTCTTGAAGGGAAACCTCGTGCCTTTTTCGACTGGACGCTTCTGGTGTACCCACATTCTTTTACTTTGATCGCACAACCATTGCAGAGCCTGCAAGCACTTGATCGCAACACACCTGGCAGCCATGCACTTGAGCAGGACTGCAGAACGAGTAGCGAGACTCGTGCTGGCCAGACTAATCAGTGTGTGTAACCCCTATCCAGTCCCTTCCCCCTAGTAACACAGTACAGTAACTTCAAATGCTTGTCCGACTATTTCCGTACAGTCAGGCTGTTCATGCGGACTATTCGACGTATTTTCTTCCTGTGGACAAAAGTTTGCAGCTCGAAATGAAAATAACGCGTCCCTTTGAACAAAGTATATACGTATTTGGTCACTTTATATTCTCCAAAACATTTTCTTTAGAAGTAAATAGTATCGTCTATATTCTTACATGAAAAAGGGATACTTGGAGTTATTTTAAATTATGGCATATTAAAAATAAATATTTAAAATTTTACAAAAAAATTGACAAATCAGATTACAATACTTTCAAGCTTATAATATTATGCATTTAATTAAATACGTACATTAATCTATCACATATAATACAATCAATAAAATTAATACAACTTATTTTCATTTAAATTATGACAGCTGCTCTAGTATAGTTTGGTAAGCTATGCATTTGTTGTGCAGTTAGTTGCAGCTCTATGAAGAGAGTGAGTTTAAGGAAGACTTGCAGAAAATTATTTTTTCTTTCTCCATGAATTGCGCAAACGATAAGAAGAAAATTGTATTAATCGTTCACGAATATTATTCCTTTTCAATCACATATTAATCGATTTTACACATAACCATTCCTTTCAAATGCCATTGTATAGATAAGTACAGACAATAAAATTTTTGTTGTGTGCTGTACCTACATTTTATTGTGTTCTACGTATGACAACCTCCATAACTGTAAGTTTCCGGTAATTACAGATTGAAATTTCAGTTTCAAACTAAGATGTTTAAAATGTGGGCGATTTACATAATAAAATTATATTTTTTGCTGCATAACATAGACCTGTAATGGTCGGTTGCTCATGATCGCATAACTTGCATCACTGTCATTTTTATAGGCAGCAGCAAGTGCTCGTAGCGATAGCCAGACACACAGGTAGACAAGCGTCCCCTCCGCCTCTGCTGGTAGGCAGGTGCTCAGTCCTCTTCCGACTGTTCACAGCCCATTACCAGGCCTGTTATCGCGCACATCATCACCTCACCCTCCCTGTACTTTCATCTTTCGACATCTTTACGTAGTTCTACTTACTACCACTGCGCTACAAAGGCAGCAGCTTCCTAGGTATATTATAGAATTCTTATTATTTTCAAGATTATATGGCTATTTTACATGTTATCGTTACTGCGATTGATTTATATGAAATTACACATTAATATTTTTGTATTTGTCCGNGGCAGGTGCTCAGTCCTCTTCCGACTGTTCACAGCCCATTACCAGGCCTGTTATCGCGCACATCATCACCTCACCTTCCCTGTACTTTCATCTTTCGACATCTTTACGTAGTTCTACTTACTACCACTGCGCTACAAAGGCAGCAGCTTCCTAGGTATATTATAGAATTCTTATTATTTTCAAGATTGTATGGCTATTTTACATGTTATCGTTACTGCGATTGATTTATATGAAATTACACATTAATATTTTTGTATTTGTCCGNTATGGCTATTTTACATGTTATCGTTACTGCGATTGATTTATATGAAATTACACATTAATATTTTTGTATTTGTCCGGAAAAAAATGCTGTATTTGACATTTTTTTTAATTTTAAAAATAAATAATCCAGTCAACAGGTGTAATATGTATTGTAACTTATTTTCATAAACTTAACTTNTTAAAAATAAATAATCCAGTCAACAGGTGTAATATGTATTGTAACTTATTTTCATAAACTTAACTTTTAGCACACTTATAAAATGTTATGCGAATATTTTCTCATGCAAAAGCATAGAAAAAAAACTGATAACCTAATTAGATGAGGTATTTTTTAATAAAATCAATTTTGTTATTTATCCAGACAAGAAATACGCCAATTCTTGGGTAAGAAATGGAAATTTTCGTTATTAATTAATTTACCCCTCAAAGAGACTCACTTCGGTGACATATTTTACGAAATATAAGAATTAATCTTTCATATGAAACTGAATCCATATTTTTTTATTTATTTTTTTTTTTTTTCGATTTTGGAATTTTCNCATATTTTACAAAATATAAGAATTAATCTTTCATATGAAACTGAATCCATTTTTTTTTTTTTTTTTTCGATTTTGGAATTCTCTACAGTACTTTTTAAAAAGTTCTGCATTTACTGTGTTGCTGGTTGCATTACTATAAGCATTACCACTTTACTTCTACCTTAAGTAAAGGTGACTTAGTTGCTGAAATGGTAAGATGTCGGTTTTAATCGAATTGGAGAAGATGTGGTTTCAATCCTTGCCACCTGCTTCTCACACTCTACATAATTTCGTCTCTAATGACCGCGTTGTCAATAATATGGTAAGTCATAAATGTGTGCATGGGTTAAAATTTTCTCCAGAACAATGCATTACAGGTATTATGTACGCGAAGATATCACTGAGTTCCTAGCTCTTTACACAACACAGAGTATTTTAAACTTACGTCAAATGACATAAAACTTATTTTAATGACATTTACGAACAGAATCAAGGAAAATGTTTCGCGTATTTAATTTGTTTCAAACGACGTACCTTCTTATTTCATCTGGTAAGAATACTACAAAATTATACTTGCTCGTGGCAGTAATTGTATCGTAGCAATATTTGCAGAAATATTTGGACGCTTATAAAAATGTACACTCGAATGACGCATGTCTTAACGTGCAAACACCATACAAATAAATAACGTAATGATCATACTCCGTACAAGAAAATGGCCGATTTGATAACTTTCGTGATCAGCAAATTATGTGTCACTGTTACAACGACACAGTTGTTAGAAATATAGATTTTTTTACGCCAATTGATTTTATATATACAGGATGAGTATTAAAGAATACCCCAACTTTGAAGGTCTATAATATCAAAACCAAACAATCTACAACCTTGATTGACCAATCAAATTAGCCGTGGAACCATGAAGTTTGTTAACCATAAATTCATAAATGTTCAATGTGACCACCACGAGTGGCCCGAACGACATCTACGTGATAATCAAACTCGTTCCACACTCTTGTCAGCATGTCCGGTGTTACGGTTTGGATGGCGTTCATAATTCTCGTTCTGAGTTCGTCAATGTTAGCCAGCAATGGTGGACGAAACACTTAATCCTTTATGTCATAGAAAAATTCCTCATAGAAAAAATTCGTACGGGGTACGATTCGGGCTTCTTGGGGGATAGTGATGAAGAATCTGGTTACAATCTGCTCCTTGACCAATCTAGCGTTGCTGCAACGTCTCGTTCAGGTATCCGCGAACAGCTAGGTGCCAATGTAGTGGCGCACCATAAAGGAAACACCATACCGTCCCCTTCACATTGACGTGTCGAATTCGAGCTCGCTACCCTCTCACCACCTCAAACCGAGAGTTGCGAACGCCATCCAAACTGTAACCCCTGACATGCTGACAAGAGCGTGGAACGAGTTTGATTATCGCGTAGATGTCATTCGGGCCCCTCATGGTGGTCACATTGAACATCTATGAATGTATGGTAAACAAACTTCACGGTTCCACGGCTCATTTAATTTGTCAATCAAGGTTGTAGGTTGTTTGTTTTTGATATTATAGACCTTCAAATTTGGGGTAGTCTTTTATATTCATCCTGTAGTTACTAGCTGTGTTCAAAAAATAAGGTGACTTGTTATTTTGTGACTTTGTCTCTATAAATATTTATGTATTCATCAATATCTATTTTGTCCCCTTCAAAGTAATCCCCCTCAGATATAATACACTTGTGCCAGCGCTTTCTGGCAATCTTCGAAGCACTTATGATATTCGTATTTTGGTATGCCAGGTCTTTATCTCCTCAATCGTGGCAAACCTCCGTCCTTTCATGGGTCTCTTCAGTTTTGGGAACAGGAACAAGTCGCAGGGGGCCACGTCCGGCGAATACGGTGGCTGAGGCATAATTACGGTGTTATTAATACAGATTCTTTGATCCATTGTTTGTGATAGCAAAACATCGCCAAGCACACCAAAACACATCTAACCTTTATATCTGTCACAAACAAACTAACAATACAAAATGGCTGATAATGTCAACATATGTTGGGGACATGTGTACCAACATAACAATAAAAACAATCGATAATCGAATTTACGTAGCCCTCGAAATTTGCAAAGTTACCCTATTTTTTGAACACACCTCGTATATATGCAGGAGTTTTATGAGTAACACTTACAAACCCTTGCAAATTACTCCTTACGAAAACATAACATAAAAATTTATGACACTTCTTCTGTAAGGAATTGTTAAGGGAACTACGTGACCCCAAAAATGGAGATTTTTAATGATTTTAGTAAGAAATATCAGAAAGTGCTTGCAATTAAGTAACAAATTGGCGAATAGTAACTTCTATAACGGAGATCTTACAGCTACGACAACGCGGTTGGTAATATCATCTCCCTTCATTAAGTAAATGGAAGATGCCACCCTATACTTGTTTAAAACTTTGTAACACTAAGCTGTAAACGATTTGTTTAAGACAAATTACAAATCGGCACGTCTAAATTAACAAGAAAGGTCGTCTTGAGTAGGAGAGCCGTTTTGAGAAAACCATCCGGAAATTTCAAACAGAAGGCGAGTGCCCTGACTGGTAGGCAATACACATCACTGTACTTTTGACTGAACGATACGCGAGTGCGAAACGAATAGTGCTTGGGGTATTTTAACGTACAAAAAATCGTGTGCTATGTTATAGATCGAGTGAGTTGCATTAACAAACGATGATGGCTTGCTTACGGGTACACTAGCAAATACGTGATAATGTACTGTGACTACAAAATTAACATAAGGCAGTTACTATTGTGGAAACTAATGCATTAAAACATAACATATTCATGCATTCACAAAAGTAAGTGCACTAATCACATTATTTACGAGAACTGTTCAAAATGCCTACCATGTTGTGTGTTGCCTATCTGTCAGACCAGTCGCCTTCTGTTTTGAATATTACACACAGTATTTTCGAAAACGGCTTACCTGAGAGTGCTCTGACAATATGACCTTTTCTGATAATTTAGACGTGATGATTCATAATTAGTCTTAACAGTTCGTTTACAACTTAGCGTTACAAAGTTTCATGCAAACACATGGTGACAAATTCCATTTGCTTAAAATGATTGGGGATGATATTACCAATCTCGTTTTCGGAGGTGTAAGATCGCCGATATACAAATTTCTAATCACCGATTTATTACGTAATTGCAAGTACTTCGCAAATTCTTAGACTTAAATAAAACTTCAAAGCTTTATTTTTAGGGGTGTATAGCTCCTTTATTGACAACGAAGGGATAAGTGGTACATACGTTATTGCCTTATATTTTTGTGAGGTATAACCTGCCAGAGTTTGTCGGTGTTGTCTAAAAACATTCTCTCCATAAAATACATGGAATTATAAGTGCCATTAATCATGACTTTACAATGTTGGAAAACATAGCACTGCTTTATTTGACATATAAAACTTTACATAAAGCGATAAAAGAAAGTTTTCAGCTAAATAATAACAGCAAGTTTTCATGTAATAAATAATACTGTTACTAGGTGCCAGTTACAAGTCCCAGTTCGTGAGGGATGGTGGTCTCAATATAAACAGATGAATAAAATTTAAATTCTTAATTTACTGAGCATTGTTATGAAAATGTACACTGCTATTATCTACAACATTTAATTATCTATCTCTTTCGTTAATACTTATTAAACATTTACGATCACTGATAGTTATCAGTGAGCGTAAATGTTTAATGCCAATTTATATTATAACATTAAGGTCCTGGTTATATTGTACTTTGTACTACCACAGTAAATTAACCTTCTTTACTGGTTACTTATACCAACTCAAAATATCCACTGCCATTCATTAACATCACTGCAAANGGTACAGTAAATTAACCTTCTTTACTGGTTACTTATACCAACTCAAAATATCCACTGCCATTCATTAACATCACTGCAAACGTCTGCCACTCATTCATTCAGTCCCACTTTCTCACAGCCCAACTGGTCGGTCTCATTCTCTACTGTCCTGACGCTCGCAGACTACACTCGCTAATCATTGTGTCGTCACTTGTCATTCCAATGTTACCAAAACCTGGCGATAATGGCCACCCACAACTCCAAACTCTCGACTCAGAGGCACACCCTAGCTTGTATAGCTCATCCGACCCGGCCCAGAAGGTTCTTCGTACCACAAATCGTGCTGAGGGTGAAAGAAGGTGATGGCCAGAATATTCGCGCACAGGGACTATCCAATACATTCAATCTTCCGAGGATGGGAATGGCGTGAATCCCGATAGCCTTATCGTGGCACGCGTTCGTGTTACAAAGCAAAACGTTTGTAATTACTGCCTTCCCTTCTGCAGCCAGTGGTTATGTTCTTGGAGCACTGTGCTTCGCATTCCCTAGGGGATTGTCCCTTTTTAACTCATCGAGCGAGGGAATGCCGTTATAATATAAAACAAAAGTTACTGATATAACTAATGTACCTACTTTCCTCAACATGGGTGCAGTTAATTTTTAAATAATTGCTTTGAAGCTGAGTTGGCAGGAAGGACTTCACTTCTCTTTGAAAGCAATTACTTTAGAAATGAGACCAGAAACTTATGCAACAGTAGTGAGACAATTAAAAATACACGCATGTCTTACCCAGGACTTGAATCCATAAAACCTCGTACTATAAGCTAGCGTGTAGTCCACTGCATTATGGAGGTCGGATTCGTAGCATCAACGTCATNTCCATAAAACCTCGTACTATAAGCTAGCGTGTAGTCCACTGCATTATGGAGGTCGGATTCGTAGCATCAACGTCAGATATAATCAGTCAAATGGTTTAAATGATAGGGTTTGCTAGCATAAAATATATGTNATCCATAAAACCTCGTACTATAAGCTAGCGTGTAGTCCACTGCATTATGGAGGTCGGATTCGTAGCATCAACGTCATATATAATCAGTCAAATGGTTTAAATGATAGGGTTTGCTAGCATAAAATATATGTACTGGCATTTATTTTGAAAATAAGTGACAAAGCCTCATTAATCATGTAAGTTTACATGGCCTACCGTAGCGCTACGTGTGTGAATAATCTGATCTAAATGAGTTGTTTGTTCCCTGAGACATGGCATAAAAAACTTTATTTTATTATTTGATGCTATCGTACACATTTGACATAGAAAGAGGGTCTATGTACGATGCTTATAATTGATACTGTCTACATACAAATGTTGGTTGAATTTGGTCAAATTGTTCAATATATAGTATATGCCAAACTTGCCTATGTGATTTATGAAGCTACCATTTTGAACATCGTTGTCTGACCCATTCAAATCATGAAAGTTTATATGACCTACTGTAGCATTAATAGTGTGCAAAATTTGGTACAAATTTATATGGAATGTTCCACTGTAACATTTGGTGGGAATCAGTAGATTGGCCCTCGAGCTATGGCATAAAACCTCCATAATTATTATGTAGCAATCTTCATAAATGGAGGACAAAAAGTAATGTACTACCAATTTCGATTATTGCATACTGCTAATACACAATGTTCAGTTAAAATAGAATACATAGTTTCGTAGATATCGCCCACTAAAATTAAATGATTTTATAGTAGCCATTCTGAAAATAAGTTTGTTCTTAAAAAAATACATTTGTTATTACGTCCTACCACACTATATCATCGCCAAATTTTGTAATAATGGGTTGATTGTTTCCCGAGATAAGAGATAGTCATTATTTTTATTGGTAGGGCTATCTTTCAAAATGGCAGAGAAATGAGGATCTGCATTAACACATTTGATGTTTGTAATAGTTACTGCCTGCATGCACATATATAAGTTGGAATTAGTTTCAGTAATGACATATACTGAGCTAAAATATTAATTTAGCCACCATTTTGAAAATAAGTGCCTGACATAAACAATTTGGAAGGAATCTGTCAACTGTTTCCCGATATATGACAAAAATCTTTATTTGGGAAAATAGTGCTTTCTTACAAAATGGCGGACAAAGTTTGATCTATGTACATACAGTTGGTGTTTGTAATATATATTGCCAGCATACAAAGTCTTGTTGAAATTTATTACATGGTTTCGACGATATAGCATTCAATGGTAAAATGGTTATATGGCCAACATTTTAAAAATAAATATCTGGAATGCTTATAACACACAATTTTACATCACCTACTTCAGTGATACTTCTTTGCCAAATTTGATAGGATTTCGTCAATTATTTCCCGAGATATGCCATAAAAACTTAATTTTATTCGCAAGGTGCTAGCTTACAAAATGGCGGATAAAAGATGCTTCATGTAGATACAGTTGATGGTTCGAATGTCTACTGCCAGCATACAAAGTTACGTTGGAATTTATTACACAGTTTCCACGATATAGCATTCTACAATAGCTATTTGGTCGCTATTTTGAATATAAGTATCTGACATGCTTACAACATTTCACTTAACACCATCTTCATCAGTACTACTTGTTTGCCAAAGTTTGTAGTAATCGGTTAATTATTTACCGAGTTACGACATAATAACTTTATTTATTAGTATGATGCTTTACTACAAAATGGCGGACAAAGGTTGTTATTTAATTATATATATTTATGGTAATATATGCTTTCAGTATACACAATTTCGTTGAAATTCGTTAAATGGTATGGCAGATATAGCAATAAAGTTTAAAACATTTATATGGCCGCCATTTTGAAAACAAGTAAATTATCAAGCTCAGTAACTTACGTTTACATGGCCTACCATAGCTTACTTACATGCCAAATTGGGTGATAATTGGTTGTATAATTTTCGAGATAAATGTAAATTTTTTATTGTTTAATTGGTGCTATCTTACAAAATGGCTGTCTATTAACAATACCCATCTGAAAATCAAATGCTTACATAATTATCTGGCAGCGTACAAAATTTGGTTTAAATCAGTTGAACGGTTACCGATATATGACATATCACCCAAATATTAAAATGGTGGCCATTTTAAAAGTAAGTAACCAGCGTGATTGAAATCTATAAAAGTCAGGTGTCCTTACTATGTATTACATATGTACTAAGTTTGATGAAATTCGATTTAAGAGTTTACAAATTGAAAAAGAGGGACACACATGCACAAAAACACACAGACACATATGCACACACAAACACACACATACACACACATGCCCACAGACACACAGACAGGAAACTGATCTCATATGCCTTTCTTTCCTTCGGAAAGTAGGCTCAAAACAGTGTCCTCAGTCGATAAGAGCTATTCATCCATTGAATATCATATCCATGCATTTTAATGTGTAATCAGAAAAATTTAGGTCTTTTGGCGCTGGTGCCTCGGCTAATAAATTTGTTTTGGTGCAGCTATATTTATTTAAATGGCAGCCTCATAAGCCGACACACGCTTGGAAATATTATTTGAAATTCGTGATCTGCTTCCGAATCTGCAGGTGCCGTTCCTAAATTACGACTATATCGTGCAGTACTCTTTTTGCCTTTGCACGTTGTACAGTCACACCATTCGTTCTTCTTAAAATACCTCTTATGACATTCTCCTGCCATAACGCATTTTCATCCTGTCACTATTTAATCTGCGATGCTGTCGAGCAAAATCATGAATGCCGACTCGTTTGCGACGTATTTCGCTTCCATACTCTGGGACATCTTCCTCTGCTATCAGTCGACCAAATAGCAGGTCACTAAAGAGGAGTATCTCTCTCCCAAAAATAATCCTTGATGGTGTTACCCTTGTAGACTCGTAGAACGGCCGAACGGTAAACAAGGAGATACAATGGTACCTTTATATCCCAGTTATTTTGCTTGTCTGCCACGAAGGTCGATAGGTACAGCTCAAGAGTGCAGTTAAGTCACTCGACCATTCGTGTAACACAGTAATTTTTCTCGGGCTTATGCAATACCTTACTGAAATATTCTAGTGTTCTCTCCTTTCCATCCCGAATTTGAGATAACTCAGCTCCAATGCCTACATCACTAGCATCAGTATCCAAAATGAACGTACCATCACTTTTCGGGAAACCCAAGTTACTTCGCATCACGAGTCGCGCTGAGGGTGAAAAGGGTCGATGACCAGAAAATTCGCGCCGCGACTTCCCAATGCACTTAATCTTTGAAGTGTGATGGTGGCGTGAGTCACGGTAGCCTTATCACGGAACGCGTTCGCTTTACGCGGTGATCCGTTTGTAGTCTCTGCCTCCCCTTCTACAGTTACCGGTGATTCCCTTGGAGCACCGCACTTCGCACGTTCAAGGTGAAGGACAAAGGAAAGGACGCGGAGTGGCTGCATCTGCATGTAACAATACCATTTATATAATTATTTTGAATTCCTCTTTTGCTAGTGTAGGAAATGTAACTGGAAAATTCAAACGTTAACTACACTCAAACGAACGATGGAGGTTTGTGGTTTTCGACGAGTTTAAATACATGTTTTATTTATATGCGGCGCTTAATAAAAGGGAAGAACTTAGTTGATCCTTGGTTTATAAGTAATTAGGGGCTCCACATCTTCGTAACATAAGGCCTATACGTCTTTAAAGGTGGTCATGTGGAAGAAAGGATTTTAAATATGTAACTGCTTTACTAATTCGCTGTCAACGATATCATACGTGCCGGTGCTTACGTTGAAATGTATGATGTTAGTGACAGTGGAACTTTTCTAATGGGCGATTTCAGTAGCGCCCTGTAAAACGTGAACTGTATTATCGCGCAATTTTTTTTGTTACCTAAGTAATTTTCCGAATGTTTTCATGACTAGCTACTTTTCATATTAAGCAATATAAGGCTACGTTACAGAATATATACGTACACAGAAGTGAAATGTCATGGCTGTTGCTTTGAAGTGGGCGTACCCATTCGCTGATAGGCCGCGCGAGGCTCTTGAGGTGGGCCTTTTATCGGCGATTTCTTTCTTATAGGCTGGGATGCCGCCTGACAAGTAAGATGCCATGCTCTGATTGGCAAACAGCGTTGGGCCATGTTGTTGATCAGTGACGTCATTTGCTGGTGATCGTGACTGGAGTTCGTGAAATAAGGGGTTGTTTCACTACTGTATTCTTGAATATTCTATGACCTAGTGCTTTGCTGACGAACCACGAACCACAGACGTTCAGTATTGCAGCAGCAGAATTCTCAATGGTACAGTCATAACTCTCTAATTTGTAAAAAAAAAAAAAAAAAAAAAAAAAATGTAATATTTGTATTTATGAATAGTATGTGTATTATATCGTTTTTACCATCCTCTCGTCAGCTCTCATTACATTATTTCAAAATTATATTTTGGCCAAATATCAAATAGCACAGAACCAATACAAACTGGTACAGCTTGATTAACTTTTAAACATACCAAGTAAGTAATGAACTATCCCAAGTATTATCATTCTGCAACATAGACATTGTGAGAGTTAATCTACCGTATGGCCGTCTCCGGGTTGGGGAAAGAGTACCACTAGCAGAAGCATCACAATCAAACTGCAGCCAGTGAGAAAAAAATACCTTCAGATATGTTCGGAGCATAGCGAAATCTAAAACGTAGTCAACTTTCCAGGCGGTAAATCACCCATCTCGGGAGATATCCTATCTGCTCGGAGGGGATTCCCAAGTAAGAGAGAGGGAGAGAAAGGTAGAGAGAGAGAGAGAGCTGGCAGGAAGCTAGCTGCTGGCTTGCAGGTTCTGAGGTCGACCGGAAGTCTCACCCCGCCTCAAGGTTCTTGCCACCCCCGCCGATAATCGATCCCTTTCTGTTCCGATATCGCACACGAGCCTCACAACTCACGCCGCTCACTTCGACAGAAAATGCGCACTCGTCGTCCAATACCCGCTCCACAAGGCGCCTCCATCGTACACGGAATAATTCTCTCCAGCTGAACTTTTCCAACATTGAACTGCCTGTTTACCGATACAATTGTCGAAACTACGTAGTCTGGACTAAATTTAGCACACTGATTGCTTGCAATGAAATGTTGGCAAGCCTACACTTCCCCTGAACAAGTTTTAATCTAATTTCGGTGTATTAAAATTACATTTTTTTTTCTTTAAAAAAAGAATATCAGATTTTTGAAAAATCGATTTGTTATGTGTCATAACCTTTTTATATTTCCGTTGACATTAACGGGCGTAATTATTTGAATTAATAAAATATTTACTTACATAGGAAATACATTAAATTTAATATGCAACAAAATAAAGAGAAAGGTGGTATGTTAGTAATAACTAGAAATAAATAGTTTTTATGCAAAATATAACTGAGCTTGGTCTGTTTATTGTAAACGTTTCTTACGAACCTGATGAAAATGTAAGAAATACAAGTGTTAAAATATGTATTTCTAATTGTTGTCAAGCGCACAAAATGACGTGTGGCGTTTTATTTTGGTGTTTATTATAGAATTGTGTACGTTTATTACTCTATGTGTAATAAAAATAATGCATTTTCCCAAAACGTTTTATGTAAAAATATAATAATTGCAACTGCAATTTTGTCAGGCTTAATTCTGTGACGATAGGATTTGTAGTAGTTTCAGATTTTTGTTTGGTTATGACTTATGCATTATCCAAATATTCAGCGTCCATCTTAAAACTATCAATATGACATTATGTTATGGTTTCAGACATTCCGTATTAGAAATATCTGGGCAAGTGCTATACTCCGGATGAAACAATAATTGTTCCGCTACAGCAACACATAGCTACGGGGAAAGGGTTCGGAAAGAACGTGCTACACAAGTAGCTGCAAGTTGTTTTTCAATTTATTTGATATTTTTATAAAAATTTCAATTTGTATATATTGTGGCGCCTCATAACATCTTCAAAACAGAGAAACAATCGGGGTGTGGCTGTGCCGGTAACACGGTAGTATGTTAATACGCGAATACGATATATTTGCATTAGCGGGTAATATTTTCGTCAGGATATGGGAATTAAATGAAAATAATAAAAAATTTGCATGGCTTTGTTGCTTGAATCGACACTGCATCAAAATCAGCACGCTGCACATCGGAGTCGCGAGATATACTAGGCCGTAAATTTTATCCCACGCCCAAGATTGCCGTAAGTCGCTGCGGACCCCCGCCCGCGTCTTGTGCATGCGTGGCTCTATCTCAAGGTCGTGCTCGCATCGTAGTCGTATACCCGATCGAACGAATCATGCTACCAGTCACAGTGTTACAGTTTCGAAATGGATCATCCTGTAAATTTTAATTCGCCGTTTCTGTCTTGGCACCCCATGCGACGGTCTGATTTTAAAGACGCATTCTTGTCAAATTTAGACACCTGTCATGGATACCAGTAATAACATGATATCTACAGGCTGTTCACTGTAAAGAGAGCACGTTTAAAATCAACCTTTGAAATATGTCACTGCCCTTACCTGCATATATTTTAACGAACACACTGTCTGTCATGCGTGCCATAAAGTTGGTAACGACGGACGGAAAATAGTTCCTTGTCTTAACGTCGAATTAAAAATATTAGGTAAACATTTTAGAATAACGAATTTATTTATTTTGCTGTCTGTATTTTCATACACATAGGTGTAAGACTTAACAAAGTTGTAAAACATTTTTTGCCTTAATAATTTCACAGATTCTCTTGAACGACGTATGGCTAAAGTGAGCAGGTCCATGGCAATGTTAATTTTACAAATGGTGTAAGAATACACATTGTGTCTGCAAATAGGTCTTAAGCAGGGCTTTTAAAAGTTTTCTATTTACCGTGAACAGCCAGAACAGTAACTTGCTGGCACTACGAACAACTTAAAGGTGAGTCATTAATCCGCGATTACAAGAGCGCCAGTGCTGCTGGTCTCTGTATCCCTACTCTCCACCATTTTACTGGCCCACACAAAACATACACTCATTTTGTAGTGTGCCACGTTCATTATTTGATGGCCATCAGCCGTTATGGTAACGAGTTTATTTTACTTCTATATTAAATATATTTTATCGTGTAAAATGATTTACACTCAATCGTGTTATTTGAATTGGCGATGTTGCTGTTGCTGGAGTGTAGTGTTTTTGCAGGTTCTTGACAAACACTAGCGGGGCACTGCATGTATATCCGAAGGAGTTTTGTTTTCAAGTACAAAAATATTTTCAAAGTAGCGTTTCTCGAAGTATATTTGAGCGTAGTATTCCTTTCGAAAGGGATGTGGAACAATTTTGTGTTAAGCCACCCGCGCTGGCCAGCATGCAGCTCACGTCTTCACGAATCTTAATGAAACACGTCGCCGAGTGCTCGAGGAGGTAATTCCTTCCTTTTACAAGCCCACTGGGATTTCCGGTACTCTGACAGTGAACAGTTTTTTCCAAGTCACTTCGCATTACAATTCGGTAAGAAGCAAGGCGAAATAAAAATAAATGATAATTTCAGGTGTCTGCACATTCGGTAATCCCTGTCGGAAGCTCGACCAATGGTAAATTTCGTCTATGGGGAGGACGAATTCCGTGTGTCTGTGTAAAAGGTGTATGGCGGCAGCCGTGGAACACGTAACGTCTGCACGAGCATCTAGAGGACTGTGAAATCGTACCAATATTATAAATGCGAAAGTATGTGTGTATATTTATTACCAGTCAGATCCATAACGGCTGCACGGATTTTGATCAAATTTGGTATGTAGGTACTTTAGGTCCTGGAATAGGACATTCAATGCTTTTTATCCCGGAAAATTGTACGGTTATTGTGGAATAACAACAAAATATAATTTTGCAATCGCTCGGAACGTGACCGAAATATTTTTTTCCTCTGGTGTTAGACTTTATCAGGCCGTCAAAAAACCTCTGAAAAAGCTTAACAACTGCTATCAATCGATAACAATCGGGACCGAATATTTAACGTGCCCTCCGAAGCCCGGAAGCGCTCAGATGTTATGCCACTAGACGGTCACCCATCCAAATGTGTGTGTGACGCTGGGAACGTTGCTTAACTTTGGTGATCGGTTAAGATCCCCCAGCCAAGCGCAAAAAGTAGTACCAAGCTACACATATTTATAAAACTACAACTCGATGAATCTCACGTGTTGATTTTCATACATCGACGCTGGAAAGCGGAAATGTCGTAACTACGCGATAGTTGCACAGATAAACCCAAAAAACAGTACCCTACTTCTTATCTATAGGGTAAAAAAAACATTTCCTGCTTTTGGGTTGCCGTAATCAGTTAAAAACCTAGGCCAACATAGTATAATTTTATAATTTTGTTTTCACATAAATGAATTGTCTTTTCCCAATTTATTTATTTGTGTTTAACTGTAAAACTCAATTGCACCGGTGAAGCCGGGCCGGTTCGCTATCGCAGCAATATACGCGTTGTGTGCGGTTAATTATCCATAGGATATACTTTGATTTGAGAATGTTTAGCTGGCCCTTAAAAGCGAGGTCTTCAACACCTGTGAGGGTGAAGAGAGTAGAACAGTAAACTGCGGCGAAATGCAAGGGAGGTGGAAACGGGAGTTCCCCGAGAAAACCCGCCGGACAACGGCAACGTCCGCTACGTGCGGAAATCCGGTAGGCATCGCAGGGAATCGAACCTGTTTCGCCTCCCTGTTGAGTAGTCTGACGTCTACACCACCGCGGCCCTTATTTACTTTGATCTACTTTCCTGCCCAATCTGTCCACCATGTGCAAAAATAGCATTGTTACGAAGTCATTTCTTCCTAAGTGCGCATCTTTAGGTTGTTCCACAATACAGCGATGCGTTGCGATGCGAAGCGATGCGTTGCGATGAGCTGTAGCCAATCAGGATGAAGCGGCAGTCCGTCACAGTGCATAGGTGAAGAGTGCGTTGCGCGAAATTCTTGTCGGCGATAGCCTGCTACGGAGAAGAAGAACAAATATTTGTGTACATGGAGAATAATAAAATATATTTATTTACATTTTGAAGACGACACGAGCGTTTATTCATTGTTTACCTGCTACACGCAGAACATACGCTGAAGAGATAAGAAAACTGGCACACCTGCCTAATATCGTGTAGGGCCCCCACGAGCACGCATAAGTCCCGCAAGACGACGTGGCATGGACTCAACTAAAGTCTGAAGGCATGCAGGAGGCAATTCACACCATGAATTCTGCAGGGCAGCACACAAATCCATAGGAGTGCGAGGCGGTGGAGATCTCTTCTGAACAGCACGTAGCAAGGCATCCCAGATATGTTCAACAATGTTCATGTCTGGTGCTTTAGGTGGCCAGTGGAGTTGTCTAAAGTCAGAAGAGTGCTCTTGGAGCCACTCGGTAGCAACTCTTGACGTGTGGGGTGTCGCATTGTCACATGAATGGGTGCAGGTGTTCGGACAGGATGCTTGCGTATCTCTCACCGGTCAGAGTCGTATCTAGACGTATCAGAGGTCCCATTTCACGCCAACTGCACACGCCCCATACCATGACAGAGGCTCCACCAGCTTGAACAGTCCCCTGTTGACATGCAGGGTCCATGGATTCATGAGGATGTCTCCATACCCGTACACGTCCATCCACCCGATACAATTGGCAACGAGACTCGTCAGACCAGGCAATGTGTTTCCAGTCATCAACAGTCCAATGGCGGTGTTGGCGGGCCCAGGCGAGGCGTGAAGCTTTGTGTCTTGCAGTCAGCAACGGTACACGAGTTGGCCTTCAACTCCGACAGCCCATATCAATGATGATCCGTTGAGTAGTTCGCACGCTGGTACTTGTTGATGCCCCAGCATTGAAATATGCGCCAATTTGAGAAAAGGTTGCACGTCTGTCACGTTTAATGATTCTCGTCAGTCGTTTGTCCCGTTCGTTCACGATCTTTTTCCGGCTGCATCAATGTCTAAGATGTGATGTTTTACCGGATTCCCGATATTCACGGCACACTCGTGAAATGGTGGTACACNAATGGTCGTACGCGAAAATCCAAATTTTATCGCTACCTTGGAGAGCAATGTCCCATCTCTCGTGGGCTGACAATAACACCACGTTCAAACTCACTTAAATCTTGATAACCTGCCATTGTAGCAGCAGTAACCGATCTAGCAACTTTGCCAGACGCTTGTTGTCTTATATAGGCGCTGCCGACCGCATCGCGTTACTCTGATTGGTGCCATACCTCTGTTATTTGCATACGGACGCCTATACCTGTTTTTTTTGGCTCTCCAGTGTATTATGTTTTTCATTTGCCCTTTTGTCACATTATTGAGGTCTAAAAACGAAAATTCCCCCTCTAAAATAGATAGCAGCGCCGTCTCAGACGGCGTCCGTCGCAGACAGATCATCGCTCAATTGTGAAACATAAGTATAGCTCGTCGCAGCCCATCGCTTCGTCACGCATCGCATCGCAACGCATCGCTGTATTGTGCAACCATATTAAGTGTAAATGTCACTGTCACACCTTTATACGTCCTTGACGTATGCAGTTTAAAATCCTAGTCAATGTTTACTGCGAGCAGGCCATTCAGCTTTCCCGTTGAGGGTACTGTAGTCACTGGTAGGGAATAGTTCCAAAAGTTGGTTTCAAAAATGTTTAATGAAAAGGAAAACAACCTAAACCTTATTATAACTACAAACCGGAAAATGTTTCTAATTAAATGACCTGCAGGGATGACTTGGCATTTGTTTTTATATTTCAGCAGATATCAATTTTAATTGAATTCTTATTGTTGTAGGCGGACCCTGTGACTAGGCCTGCATACTGTTACATGTTTGTTACTAATTCCGGCTTCTCTCCTCATTCAACTTAGCTTAAGTAATACGGTAACCACAGATACGTAGCCAGGACCTTATGAAAAAAACAGGGTCAAATGTGATGACATTTTGTATATGTATAGCATTTATTTAAAACCAAATTTTCAAAGAAAATCTTTATATGGCCTCTCATGTCTTCGAAATTCGTCGGTGGATCTGGGGAACGTGCAGGCCATTTCGTGTTTCCAGATCAACCGATCCAACGACCACCGAAAGTTCTGTTCAGAACAATTTATGACATAATCATACTCACTGTCGAGTGGTGTTAAAAAAAATTATAATTCCATTTTAAGTAACGATGTTGTCCTTAGTATCATCTTTACCCTTCCACGTACGAGGTAATTATTACTATCAAGTTATAAGTGCCTTGCACCCAGGCAAATTTGGTCTGAAATATTTTCCTTCTACCAATAAAATTGGTGGTGTTATTCATGTGGCCTGCCTTAGGTGCCTCACTCGTTATAGTCTATGTGTTCACCGAATACACATATTTATAAATGTAATGTAAAGATAATTTAGTAGTGTGAAATGGAGCATTCGAACACAGGTTCAAAACAGGGAGCCGTGAGCCCCGGAATGCAAGAGCAGGAGGAATGCTTTTGCAGGAGGAGGAATGCATTTTCAGGAAGTCGGCCATGTTGGCGGCCAAATTTGCAGTAAATACATTCTAAAACATACCATCCCATGGCGGCCATTTTGCCAGCTAGTAAATTAAAAAAGTTATGTAAAAATAAGTCTACATTTTTTAAAAATTATCGGCAGCCATGTTTGCAGTTAGTATATTCTAGAACATACAATGACATGGCGGCCATTTTGCCAGGCAGTAAAATTAAAAAACATTAAAAAAGTTATGTAAAAATAAGTATAAATTTTTTAAATTATCGGCAGCCATATTGGATGGTGCCACCCCTATATCTTCATCGTGACCCCCCTCCGTACAGTTGGACTGCAGCCATGTTGGCACCACCACCTCAGCAAGCAGCAGCAGCAGTCATGTTGGCAGCCATGTTTGCGGTCCGTACAAGGTTTTCAATGGCGACCATTTCGCCAGCCAGTAAATAAAAATGTTATGTAAAAAGTTATGTAAAAATAAGTATAAATATTTTTTTATTATCGGCATCCATATTGGATGCTGTGTCACCCCTGTCTTGTCGTGACCCTTCCTCCATAGTGGCAGCCATGTTGGCACCACCACTACCACCACCACCCTCTAGCCATTAAATTGTGCGAGGCTGCGCACATTTAAGTGTTTTTAAAAAGTACTTGATTAGCAGCATAATTATTAGTATATAAAATTAATTGAAAGTATCAAAACACCCAAAAAAAAAATATGTATATCATGTTGTTGTTGATGTTGTTGTCTTAGTTTATTAGGTGTTGAAGATGATGATGCATATTCCAAATTAAACACTTGCAATTATCTCAGTCCTGGTATTCAATTGAACTCAACACACGCAGTAAAAAAGTATTTAAGAAAAATAACAATTTTTTTAATAAAAAGAAATATAAAGCATGACACAGGCTTATTTACGCACTTTATTAATCNTTATTTACGCATTTTATTAATCGCAATACGTACACACACATTGTATTTCGCAGTAAGCAATCTGATTTTAATGAATCACATTTCAGCAGTAAAATTTGGTACAGAAAATTAATCATGCTTATTTAATATCTGCCATAAGTGAATATTAAAAAAAAATTCTAGGTTTATAATCTTGGCACATAAAAAAAAACGTGAAACGAACTTACATTGTAAGGTGCCACCGAGTCGTCCCATTTACCATCTGCATGACATAACAATGCAGATGGACCCCGGACTTGGAACAGGGAGTACGCTATTCCTACAACACTACCAATATATATATATATATATATATATATTGGTAACGCCATAGACATAGCAAACAGGTAGGTGGCGGATCAGCAAGGGGGAAAACAATGAAGCGAACGCTTCGTCGACGGGGAAGCAAAAAATATATACAGACGGGATACTAAAGTATCATAGCGGCGACACGGGTGTGATGCCAACACACACAACAGTGCGATGGGGGGTGCTGAGAACAGTTAAATGAACACAAATAGACTATTACAGTAGTAGTACGGGTGGAAACCATACACATGACAAAGTAGAATGCTATAATCTAGCACATTAACTTGACAAGTTTTTTGCCGACGGTGACAGGAGGTAATTGAAACATACAAAATAAAGATACTCAATATGCACTGAAAACGTACAGCTATTAGCACTTGTGGAAAAAAAGGGAATGCATGAATGGTATACCTGGCAAGACTACTACTTGCGTGTGCTCCAGTATACCTCAGGTAAAAAAAACATATACAGAACGTACTGGTAAAATGCATGCTACCATCCAGAATACCTGGCAAGTCAAAGATTGCAACGCTCGCTTGAGCCATAGTACACTGAATCAGCCTGCGCGGGCCAATGTTTGTATACCTGACAAGCCCTTCAGGCTTGCATGTGCTCCGGTATACTGCAGGAATAAAAACCGATAATCTACCTGACAATGTTAGGAACTTGCCTCTTGAACGAGCTACAGTAGACTATCAGCCAGCATACCTGACAAGCCTGCAACACACTTGCATGTGCTACAGCATGCTTATCGAGAAATATGACTACCAAAACCCTCGGCCATGCACCTGACAGGCGGAATACGAAGACGCCTGTACGTGCTACAGTACATGCCGGGAGAATAAGCACTCTCTCTGCCAACACAGAGCTGTTTTTCTTATTAGGCCTGATAGCCATAGGAGACAGCATATATGCCATCATCCAGGACTTTCCGCTTATCGTCCATCCACAAAAGAGCCAGTTTGGTTGATTGCTCTGTGTATACTGTGTGATAGTACGACGTAATGCCTGAGACCTGTATGCTCTTGCTGCGCTGGGCCGAAAGGATGCGCCGATAATCGTCGAACGTTATCGTCTTGTCAACTACGCACCCTTGTATCCCCTTCGCTCATTTCACTTCCGTATTCAGGTAGCGGTATGCATACAGTTTCGCCCTCAACCCGACAATCTCAACCATTTTGTCACCCACACATTCATCCTTCAACTTCCCAAACACCTTAGAATTGGTAGGTGAGTAACAAAGATGAGTGGTCGGGTAGGCGCTGGTGTCGAACTCCGACATGAGCGTCGGGTTAATGACAAGTTCGCTGTAGAAGTCAGGGCTGGCAATCTCCATTGCAAAGCTATCAGTATCCATGTAAAGGAGGTTTACCTGCCCCCATACTGCGCTCGCATTACATCGTTGTAAAATTTGTACATAAGTGTTTTTGACAGGTCGAGTACGGCAAACCCAGCGTATATGGGCTTGTCAAACACTATGCTCTCTTAGCATAATTTGACTAGGGACAATGACTTATCGTAAATAGTCCTGCATTTAAACGCAGGTTTAGCGATGAACTTCTTCAACCGAACTTCCCTACACACGAGTTCCATACGCTGTCGTTTGCGCTTATTTTCCATAAGTTTGCCGTACATTGCATTATTCATTAATTTGTAAAAGTCCTTCTCGAAAGTGTTTGTGGCAGCCTGACGTTTCTCCGTACTGAAATCTATATATGGCTTAAACCACGGCTTCTGCAGGAATTGAAGGACTCGGTGAACAGCCTTCAGCTGTAACCCATGACCCAATGCTTGCTTCAAAATAACGTATAATCCACAATATAATGAAGCTTGCTCTCCAGTGTCGTCATGAGTTCCGTTTGATGGACCCTGGGGGACACTCGTTCACTGGCAAGAATGGAAGATCCATATGCGCTTCGTGAAGAGCGCAAGGGTATTCTACGTCTACCTGCAGTATGTAGCCTACATATCCATCGTCCAGCACGCTCATCACATCGATGTTCGTGGCGGTCCATTCAAAACCGGCATATGGAAGAGGCAGAGACATCGCCCAACCATATAAGTTATTGGCATCTACATACTGCAGGTAGGTAGATGGCTTCTCGGCATCATATGTCTCTGGTATATGCCTATTATTGGCAACTGCATGCCGCTTAACACATTGAGCCACTCCTCCCCGGATGCCTGCCTCAATAAACACGTCCATATCATAGTCACAGAGCAAATCTGATTCCACCTGTGTCTTGCGCGACATTGCATCAAACAAGAACCCGGGAGTGCCGACATAGTGCACACAGTCGAGACTGTATGTGCGTAGACAGAGCCCCCGGAAATTCTCGATGACGTCGCACAGAATCAGCACGTCCGTCTTCAAGTAGAGCTGAGAATAGTACTGGAGGGTACGACATCCGAACACAGACCAGACAGTTTGTGCGTGCTGGTAGTCCTCGGCACTCACATTCCCCTCAGTAAGCCTATTGTAGAATGACTCTATAGCTGGTACTGAGGTTCGGCGAGCTTCTCCAACGAGCTAACATAATCATAGGCGAAGGTGCCTTTCTGCGTTACCTGCTCTAGCTCGCGCTCTACCGTGAAGAAACGAGACATGTGGAATTCAACGAACGGCAGATTCTTAGCGAGTGTTGCCAGGCTGGCCGACATGAACCTATAAGTATCAATGAACTGTATAGTGAACTTGTGACACAAACTCTTACTGAAGGTGATGAGTTTCTCCTCGCTATGTGGAATATTAAATATGTATTGGTATCATATCATAGCTGCTTAATTATGAAATTGGCATCATACGTTAAGTAATGGAAGAGTATCGGCAGTCTCTGGGGCCGGCGGCGACGCTTGTTGCAGTTATTACACTACGCCCCAAGAAAACTGCTGGTAAAATAATCATGGTCATGCACCTTTTGGTTGTTGTCGGTGAACATACCAGAACAGTGGCAGCAGGTAGTGGCTAAAGCATAGTCAGCCTGTTCTGCATGCGTTAGTGGGCGCATAGGTTCAGACTGGCTATATATGTCGTTAACCAGGTTTCCTATCCTAACCACCTCTTCCATAAAGTGTTTCGACGCACCTTCGCCCGTGTAAACAGTTACACATGAGGGTAGGCTGATTGTCTTATAGGCGGGGATAGTTGAAATATCAACCTTAACATATATGGCATATGAATAGGGCTCATGTTTTTGGTACATATATGTGTAGGATGCGTCCCGGTTCGTCTGACACGTTTGTACAGGCACAAGCATGGCCTCGAAGTCTGCATACACTACAATAGGCACCTTGTCGCAGTTCTGGTAATTTTTTAATTTGAGCACAAGCGGCCTGCCACACCTGTCCGTCTGTGGCATGTCTGCATGAATAGCAGTATGGGTATTGCAATAACTCCTATGCTTAGCCAGAGTTTCGGCACCTGTCGGCCCTCTAACACTGGGCCGATTATCATACGTTTTAAAACAACGTTTACAGACATTAACAAAACCATGATGTGATGTCACCTGGGAGCGTACCGGTTGCGAGAAATTTGAGATGTAGCAATAATGAGATTTCTGGTCCTCCTCTGCTGTGGTGAGAAGCAGCAAATCAGTGTTAGGCCAGTTCTACATATGTGACCCGTATTGGCACTATTTTTGTATTCTCCTCAAGTGCGTATATGTTAATGCTGACCCCCAGATAGGCTTTCTCAAAAGCCGGTATTTGACGTTGTCGTGTGCCGGTTTAGGGATTATAGAGCGATATTGACTCACATCTATCACCACCTCACACCCCCCCGCCAAGCGCACTTCGCTGGCGCCTACGAGACGGCACGTGGAACAACAGGCAGGTGGAAAATTTCGGGACACGTGGAGCTGAAGCGTAGGCCTTCCCCTCCCACCCCCCTTCATCTTCGTACGCTCCTACCCGCCGGGAGATCTGTTGAGAGTGCAGGGCTTTCTTGAGTCATGAGCAAATAATCCGGTGTAGTTCGCCTGAACATAGTAAATACGCACCACGGAAGTATCGCTGACGACAGTAGGTATTATCCCCCCTGCCAAACCTTCAGAAACTAGGACACGTGTGTTGGAAGGCTTGGTTAGGCATCTTCCACTTCACCCCTCTCACCCCCTTCCCACCTACAAGGCGCCATGTGCCGCCAATTCAGGACAGCAGCTGGCGTGTATAAAAACCCCTTCCCAAGAATAGGAGGGGGTCAGTAGTATCGGGTACGTCAGGCAATCATATCGGGGCAGTTGTTAGTTCATCTTCACCGCCGAGAGACGCCAGCTCGAGCAGAGAGTAAGTCAGTACAACAGTTACTAAGGCCGGGATATCGGAACCCGGCCACGTCCGTCAGCCGCATCATTAAGGGGTCAGTCATATCGGGGCAGTCAGAGGCTGCGATACTCTGTGCTGGGAGAATCAGTTACGTCAGTAAAGTCAACCAGTCAGTAGAAGATCGCCGAGTAGAGAGTCATGTCAGGGGTTCGGACCCCTGACCACGTCAGTACGTCAGCAGCAACTGTGGACTTGCCAAGGCCTACCCATCGCCGGAGATCACCCACCACAGCTGACAACACCCGCAACAAGAGTTAAGTATGACAATCACCATCACGAGAGGCCCACTCAACCACGAAGTCGCCCAGTAAATCCGAGTAACCAAACTATCACAGTAACACACCTCTCAACTGTTGATGTTGTGTATTTGTGAATATATACGAGACAATATATTCGTACTTCGAAATACAACAGTAATAGTCTACCTCATTACAATACCCACAACCTCCACGCACTTTATAGTCGGTGCCTGGGGGACATTAACTCTGACCATATAAGCCACCATGTCTACAACAGTGTACCAAAGTGAGATCAGTTAATTTGTTGGGGCACAGATACGTCTGTACAGATAGTATCGAAGAACCAGACTATACCAGTATACACGAGTAAAGAGATCTCACCTGTACCAGATTTCCGCACTAGTCAGGCTGAACATACCGAAATATACGTAGCTAGTAAGGAGGAACCCAAAGACTTATGGGGAGTCTCAAAGAAACCTCTTTGGCACCTAGTCGATAACAGAGACGCGCAGGAGCGAGTTCGAGAGCGAAATGAGGCGGGTGAACGGATGTTTAACGAGGAGCGGTTACCGAAGAAGGAGACCACGACAGCCCATTGCACAATAGCTGGCAATAATGTGGCGCGATATTCGAGCGAGAGACGAGGGACGAGCGACGAGCGAATGTGGAGCGAGTACGAGTACGAGCGAGAGGGTCTAGCGAATAGACAGAAGCAATGCGAGCGACGAGCGGTTAAGGAGGTCATTTCCACTGGCTCAGTGAGACATGACGTGGGGTAGGCGGACTAGGATACAATTCCGCGCCTACCAATAGTAAAGTTAAGTCATGAGTACCCTGCAGGAGGGTGACTGTAAATTACAGGAGAAGTAGAAAAACGCGCAACCAGTAAGGATGAAATTCCACGCCGAACTAGTAAATTAAGTCTCAAATAGCCAGAGACGTGATTAACAAGGCCACTGAAGCGCAGTGGGTCACTAGGTCACGGGGCAGTGACCCAGGTCAGGGAGAGATATAGGGCACAATAAACGCCGCGAAGGCAAACACAGCCCTAGGTGTTATCTCCAGTAATATGCCCAGCGCCGCGCGCTATCAGTCAAGTAAGTATAACACCCGAGTATTCACGCCGGGCAGGCAAGGAGGAGAGGTAACAGGCAACAGTAATGTGTTATTTACTTAAATACACCCGAGCGCCACACATTATCTCCTTTAATACGCACCGGGCGCGATAACGAGGTGTGATGCGTGCAGCAGGAGACGTGCACCGCGATAACCAAGGCCGCCGCCTGGGACGCGATAACCATGGCTGAAAGTATACGCTCACTGGAAAATGAGTGTAAAAAGAACGGACAAGAAGATGACTGTAAAGAAGATGAGTGGACGCAGAATAGACAGTAGGCGAGAAGCAAAGTGCACCGAACAAGCCACGAAGCCGGGAATCCGCAGTCATGAGCCGAAAATGGGCCTGCAACACGGCAGTCCAGTGATGTCAACGCCGAGAGGAAGGCCAGGCGGCCCCCTCACCCCCTCATCTCCACCACTGATGTTGAGATGCATCCAGGTTCCAGAGCCACGTGCAAGAAGACATCACTCCGCAGCAAAACACAGACTCTTGGGGTAAGTGAAGTGAATCCCCATGCCACCTGCGGAGAAAACTAGGTCAAATATACAACCTGCCAAACAAATTGAGTGCGACAAGGACTGTCTACAGCGAACAGTATATTCCGACCTTCAGTCAAAAGACTTAAATGCAACACTCAAGTGCGCCTGAGTGTACTTTGATTCAAGTTCCATGTTCTAAGGTTTTTTATTTTTTTCCGAGAGACAGTTTATGTTTACCTTTGGGCCTAACGGCAAACGCCGCGGCAACAGACAAGAGACAGTAAAGAGTCTAATTAATTTTTTTTTTCAAGACATGTAAGTCTTCTGTAAAGTTAAAAACGTAACAGTTGTCAGAGTGCTTTGTTTCTTTTCGTCGGACATTTGTAAAAACTGGCCGAGTGCCAGCCAGTAGTATGAACCATTGAACAGTAACCAGCATAGAATGTAAGAGTGTTTTTTTTTCCTTTGGACGACATGTAAGTCGAACTTAACGTAAAAATTCATTAATTCCTGTCACCAACATGTAAAGCTGTTGCCAGTTGGGGCAAGAGACACAGGCTTTCCACCCACTGTTTGTTTGCATCATCAAGAAGGTATTCCGATTTACAAGGAAACCGAAGCCCGAAGAACCAATAACGTAGGAGGTAATTGTGAAGGTCATGTTGTGTAACCATGTCATTTCTACCAGGTAAATTGGTGAGTAACATGTAAATTAATGTGGAATGTACTGAGAGTTCGAGGTGTGGTACTGGAGGTATTTAGCGAGTCAAATAGTTAGCCAGCAGTTAGAAATGTACTGTAGCAAGCAGTCGTCCACAGGAGTAGAACCCCATAAGAAATGCGTCAGTTGTGAATAGAAAACCTTTTGTGTATTGGAAACCCCGCAAGGCTGGAGATTTAGGCCCTTGTTACACGCAGAACCATGCCTGTCAACACTTACAGCTCGCGCTGGGAGGAGAGATAGCTGGGCAGCCGGCTGTCACGCCATGTGGGACCGCTAGCCGTCGGAGATACACGTAATGCGAGACCATGCAGCGCGAGAAAAAGGTCACAGAGTAGCTTAGTCCCCAGAAGCAAAACTTTGCAGAAACCCNTGCAGCGCGAGAAAAAGGTCACAGAGTAGCTTAGTCCCCAGAAGCAAAACTTTGCAGAAACCCGGGCTTTTTGATACAGAGTGAGCCAAAGTCGAAGAGATAATGGGGGATNCCCCAGAAGCAAAACTTTGCAGAAACCCGGGCTTTTTGATACAGAGTGAGCCAAAGTCGAAGAGATAATGGGGGATTTGTCACGTGCCGGTTTAGGGATTATAGCACGATATTGGCTCACATCCATCACCCCCTCACACACCCCCGCCTAGTGCACTTCGATGGCGCCTACGAGATGGCATGTGGGACCACAGGCAGGTGGAAAATTTCGGTACATGTGGAGCTTAAGCGTAGGCCTTCCCCCTTCACCCCCTTCACCCTGGACACCTCTCGCCCGCCACGAGATCTGTGGAGTACAGGGAATTCACGAGATATCAACCAAATAATCGGGCGTATTTCACCTAACTCAGAAAATACGCACCAAGGAAGGATCGCTGACGACAGTAGGTATTACCCCACTCCCCTTGAATCTTCAGAAATCAGGACACGTGTGTTGGAAGGCTTTGTTCGGAGCTCTTCCACCTCACCCCCTCACACCTCCTTCCCACCCCTACAAGGCGCCACATGCCGACAATTAAGACTGGGGGCTTGCCAGCATAAAAAGCCCGTTTCGAGAGTGGAGGGGGGTCAGTCGATTACTACCACCCGGGTCAGTAAGTTGCTTATCACCGCGTTGGACAGTTAGTTAGTTCAGATCGACCGCCAATAGACGTCAGTTCGAGCAGAGAGAAGTCAGCCACGCCATTTTGGCCGGGGGAAATTGGACCCCCGGCCACACGTCGTTAGAACAGCACCACAGTGAGCTGACAGCAACTGCGACATTGCCAAGGCCAACCACACCGCCGGAGCTTGCCCACCATAGCTGACAGCACTCACCACCGATTTAAGTATGACAATCACCGTCACAGAAGCCCCACTCAACCAAGAATTCGCCCAGTAAATCCTAGTAACCGAACTAGCACAGTACCGCACCTCTCAAGTTTTGATGTTGTGTATTTGTGAATATAGACACGAGACAATATATTCGTACTTCAAAATACCACAGTCATAGTCTACCTCATTATCAAACCTGCAACCTCCACGCACCAGATAGTCGGTGCCTGGGGGACATTAACTCTGACCATATAAGCCGCCATGTCTTCCACAGTGGTGGTACATGAGTCGTCGTTAACATAGAGGGGTGGGAAAATCTACTGTTGAAAAATCAAAGCGTGTTTCAAGCCTGGGGTATCGCTTGTTGAATCGCTGCCGATTCCGCCCCTCTGCTAAACATACCAGTATAGCCCATTTGAAACATTGTTGGTCGTCGATGTTGTGCGAGTTGATAATTGCACCTTTCTCTGCAAAACTAACAGGCAATGGGATATACGAGGAGGCCTTAAGGGGTCGATCTTGTTTACGCATAACTGGACTCGTTTCACTGCAGTAAGAGTCCAGCCACTACCCTTCCCCATATAGTCAGCCTCCTCAATGCAGAGATTTGCAATGGCGGCCTCTATGTCCGCTATGTTAAAGAGAGGCACGTTTTTCGTCTTAAATGCACAATGATCCTCTTCGTTCCCGTGCGGTTCTGGTTTCCCATATACACACTCTAGAAATATATTAAACTTGACCGCTCCCTGCATCTAGATTTCCAGCTCTTATTTGGACAATGATATTAGGTTTAATTACCTCGAGGTAGCCGCAAATGTCAATGGCTACCCTCGAAATATTCTCAGACACATATGTTTTCATTATACCTCTAAACGCACTTTCAACCTCCACAAAGTCATACGAGTTGCTCTGGCCAGCCCCAGTGACAATGGGCCCTTGGCGAGAGCTACCTGCGCCCGAAAGAGCAGGAACATTATGAGTAACTCGGGCCCGCTTCGCCGGCCTGGAGGTTGACGTGGCAGCACCAGAACACCATGCGACATGCGCACGAAGCCTATCGGTCTTGGTGAACTGCCGGCCGCAAGTCCCACATGCCCTTGAAGGGGCAGCAAAGTTCACCCAACAAGTACGTTCATGATGCTGGACATGACAAGAGTGTGTAAAGCTCTCATTACAGAACGTACTGTTGTGCAAATCGGCCTGTCTGATAAGTCCTGTACATGTTAAACTATGTTCGGCAAACTTGTCAAGTCGGTTGAAGGGACGACTGCATCTATCGCAAAGATGTGAGGCAGGCTGCCGGAATGGATTTAGGGAGCAATTACGCTCGTGACGTAGTCTATTCCGGCGGACCGTAAACTCCCGGTCTCAAAAACCACACTGTAGTGCGGTTCTGCATATAATGGGAGCAGAAGGGGGGTTAAGCAATTCAGCAGTGGATGGAAACAACGATGGTGATGCTGGCGAATTAGGTGATGATCATGATTCCATTATAGCAGTAGCAGTGGTAGTGGTAATATATATCTGTGGTACGTGGCAGGCAGCCCAGACCAGGTGGTTTCCTACGAGAAACAGAGAGAAAAAAAAGGGGGCGATAGTTTGCAAAAATATAGGCGTTGCTTTAATAACAACATCTAATACTTTAACACTGCGTTCAGCATGGCTCGAACTGAATGTAAACAGATCTGCAAGGGACGGCGAGAAAATATTAATTGAATGTGCGTAGAAAACAATGCAAAGTTATATACACAACACACAAGTAAAGACAAGCCTCTAAATTACCAGAATTAAGTACTGATATCCGCTGTCCCAGAAAAAAACCCTAGATGAAACTAAACCCTATGTTCGAAACACACATGGAATTAAGTTCTATAAATATATATTCGCAATCCTAGAAAAGCCCTAGAGGAAATTAAATAAAGTACTAGCCGTGGGAGACGCCTTCACAAATGTTAATTCTCACCAGCAGCCGAAACACACACACTTACCTCTAAAGAGACGAGAAGTTGCGTAGAGTATTGGCCTCAATAGTCTCTTCTGCAGGTGTACACACACGGTACACAGCATTCTGTATGTAGTATGCTGGCAATCGTGCGGACTCTAGTTAAGCAGCAGCGAGATCCATTTTGCACAGATGCCCAGGCATGATTGAGTGTGTGGGTTAGTGGGAGGGGATATTTATACCCTTTCTCAAACAAGGGTGAGCGTCTTAGAGCAGCTGCGACATCGGCCGGGTCGGTCCCCCTCCAGTGCGACACGACAGCCTCGTTTCCCTGTGGTCCCTCAGGGACCAGCCTCCCTGAGAATTCTTACATGCAGAGGGCTCTCTGCAAGAGGCGGTGTACTGTCTACACACTATCGACTAAAGCGTACGTGCTCCATCAAGTAATGTCTTTAAAAAGATATATCATTGCAGTAGTGTACTGTTTTTTTGTAGTGCTTTTATTATACTAGAATGTTTTAGTATGAGCTGTGTGCGTGTGTGATAACCAACAGAAATAAGAAGACTAAGTATATCATGACATACATATGTTATAATATAAATTTTTTACATTAAGATATATATGTACTCGACAATCATGACCAATACATACAGTACACACTCGTCAATCATGGCCATTACACAAACAAGAGAATATACACACATGAAGATAGCAGTTAAATATATATACAATTAAAAATTTTTTTTAAAGAAGAGTAGTAGTAGTAGTTGCTGCATACATCAAGATAGCAAATACAATTAAAACAGTTTTTTCACTATACTTTTTGCAAATTGAGTAACTACAGCAATTAAAACATTTTTTTTTTTCAATAAACCAATCACCTATAAACAATAAAAAAAATTTTTTACACTATACCAATTAAATATATATACAGTTAAAACATTTTTTTGTCACTATACTTTGCAAGCTCAGTACTTGTAGCATACAATAAGATGTCAATTAAAACATTTACACACACTATACCTTTGCAAGCAGAGTAGTGAATAGATGCAGCAGTAATGTCTTTCTATCAGAAACAGATAATTTGCTCACGTCCTGAAGCGATGTATTTCCACAATTCAGACATAATGTGACCGGCAACATCTTCTTACGAGATGTTCTGCGATGAGGCGGTGTGCTGCGACGCAAAGTCGAGGACTTGGCGGCGGCGGCAGGCTTCTCACTTCTGGTGCCGGTGGCGGTAGACTTTTTGTGTTTGACATTGACAGGCAGCTGGATGTCCTCCTTAGTAATGTCAATCATGGCAGCAGCAGGTTCAGCCAAAGGTTCTTGCGGAAGGTAAACTCTTATTGCATCTTGCAATAAATCGTGAGTTATAACTTCGTCTGGATCCAGGGCGTTCTTGCGTTTGACAGCGTCAGACCTCTTGCGTTTGACATCGGTAGGCAGCTGGACGTCCTCCTTAGTAATGTAAAACACAGCACAGTTGGCAGGCAGCACCAAAGGTTCTTGCAGAAGGTAAACTCTTATTGCATTTTGCAATAAAGCGTGAGTTATAACTTCATCCGGCCCACATGGCAGGGGAGTGTCTGTTCGCATATAGTTAACGACACATCTTCCCAGAATATTGCATTCGACCATCTGCTGACATTGCTCGTATATCGACGTTGGGTTGTGCACAAGCAACCAATGTGCTATACCGTCGCACTGCTCGCTGTATGTTCTTGACTCGCCATCACAGACACAGGTTATACAGTTGTTGCCAGGCGTCACACTGCTGTAGACAGTCTCTGGGTGAAATAGCACATTCATCTTGAGCTCACTGGTGTTGACTGGCGGGGGAGACACAGCTTATATAGTAGCCATATGCCTCCGACATGACATCAATGGTTCTTGAACAATAATAGTCGTATACGAGCATAAATGTCGTACATTATCTTACAACATTTACACTTGCTATGACATATTATTTCGCCCTCTGCCTTCGTGCTGCTGGCGATATCTGCTCCGTCGTCGCCTATGTTCTTGTTGTAACTGGTTTACTAACCTTCACTTATAGTTTTCAATTGAAGACACAACATACCTTAGTGGTGCAGGGTAGAATGTTTGTGGTACCGCATTCTTCCCGTGTGATCGTATGTATGTGGCCTGTGCATTCTTCGGTCCAGCGGTAAGTTGCTCCAGTATCAGCTTCTCGCAAGGTAAATTTCACCTTCTTGTTCTCAGTGCGTAGTTCTGTAATGTCTTCACATTCCGTACGTACTGCGAGAATATGTCCATTTTCAGGTAGCTCACTCTGGGGTCGGAGATTGTAGACGGGGCACTGATCGAACTTGTAGCAGGGGTGAATTTCATAATAAAAGTTATCGCAAGCATCCTGATAACCCCAAAAATGAAGTTCAGAGTCACATATTTGTACTTGCTCGTGTTCAATTCTTGGTTTAAACACAACTCTTCTGTATCCGATAAAGTAGTTAGCGTACATGTTCACGGCTTCCGGCTGAAATGTCACACACTCACGAAGGTTCAACATTATGACGATGTTAGTTCTCTTCTCAACGAAAAACTACTGCAGATCTGCACGTCACTCTTCTTATATTGCAGTATCGTACACCTCGCATGATGACGGAGAACACACTGTAGTCCACGTAACTGTGCCTCTCTTCATGCAGGTTGTATGATGGTCGCAGGTGCAGCATCAGTCCAGCGGGTAATTACACTACCAGTGTTGGCATCGCAAAGTTCATACGCAATTGCGCGAGTAAACCGTACATGGTATATGTACTCTTCGCATGATTCCATAGTACTGAGTGAACAAGGCGGCTTCATTCCAGGTCTTAGGTGATATACGCCACACGACATTACATTACCCTGTACCAAGCGAAAACTACCCTCATTGACACGACATGCCCAGTGTTCAAGTCCATTACATGATTCTACCTGCGACAGTTGGCCAGGCGGTTTGAAATGTACACGCCTGTATCCTACAGTAACGTCGCCCTCATACGTGACTAGCAGGTTGAAATTACACACTATGTTAGCCATTTACGAAAATTCTACGACGTGCATTGATCACCCCTTGTTACTAGACTTGATGCCACCATAGCTGAATCGTACTGTTGAAGCATTAAGCCTGACCATGTCGTCATCTGATATGAGTTGGGCATAGTGCATAGGCAGCTGGACACGCATCTCATTGTCTAACATACATGTTACACATTTACCGTATACAAACTCTGTGCTGTGAAAATCTGATGCCAGGTATACCTTGCCGATGACGAGCTCTGACAGCAGTATATATCGAACGGACCCGTTCAGCTTGGCGGTTAGACCTTACATGATGAGCTGTGGATCAGTACTAAAGTTCTTTACCCTGATAGATGGGGTATTTATAATGGCCGGTGGTGGTGGCGTTTTTTTTTACCTTCGGTATAGTCCGAAAAATGCCATGACTTAATCAACAACACATTAAGACAAGAGCATACAAGGTTACGCATACATGTGTCACATGCATGTTCTAACAGGCCCGTATATTTCTCTCTCAACTTTCTAAACGACGGACATCCACACTCGGTTTGTAGATCGCAGATTTTAGTGGTGGTGTTGCAATAATTGCTTAAATGACGTTTCTGCTCTGGCCCGGCCACCAAGACTGTGCCATTGTTACTTAGCGCGACGACAAGTACATTCTGCACTTTCTCGTATTTCAAATCGCCCTCGCCCCAATTGATGTTGTGGTAACGTTTTTCTACCCAAATGTTCGTTACTTTGCTTTTCATGTCCAGTTCATGCCATGGACACGGCAGTCTGAATGTATACGTCTCTATGCGGTCATCATCATCATCGTATGCTACGCAAATACATTTAATAATAAAACCCTGCTGCGAGATGCATTCTTAAATGTTTGCATACATTATGACGTTTGCGCTATAGCGCACGGGAGAGAATGTATTATAGTTGTAATCTACATCAGTATTTTAACTACCCTGTCGCGCACATTATATGTGACCAGCCGATCGTGCAGTATTAAGGCATGTGCCTGGGTGAATGCGGGGAAATTTTCAGCTGCCGTTAATTCGATTCTGCTGTCTACAAAGCCGGATTTTAAACGGTCATCTTGCTTGCTATCATCAAACACAAGGAGCGAGGCCGTGTGCATGCACTTGTTCGCCTCTAGAATGGGAGCTTGTGTTTGGCCATAGTACGAATGCTGGTAATCTGCGTACATTTGGTAGGGCACCATATACGAGCCGTTCGCGAAATCAATATTTAAATTACCATAGGGGTACGCTTCAGAATTTAGGAAAACCTTAACGTTTTTAATATTTATGTTGTCGAATGTTGAACAGTCCTTATTAATTACGTTTCGTTTACCTGCCTGAAACGCCACAATTATATACCTCGGTTTCTCACTTGTAAAACTTGTTTTCACCTTCCAATTTACACTTACAGAGCTCGGTACATTAGGATAAGTTTCTAAACTCCAAGTACGAAACGCTATATCCACGTCCCTGCCTTTTTCTGCATATTTCAAAAATTTTACGCATTCCGTCATGCTGACTTGTACATGCGGCAGTAACCAGTCAATAGAAAGTATTGCAAGTGTAGCCGCTTCTGCGCCAGTGTCCTGGAGTGCATTCCTATTTACATAACTATCTCCTGCTTGGAATGAATGATTATGTGCCTATAGTCTTCAGCGTAGCCTAACAGCATAGCGAGGGGAATACACACTTCAAATTTCCCATTAGCATAGACAGGAACCTTAAAATCTTCCTCNGCGAGGGGAATACACACTTCAAATTTCCCATTAGCATAGACAGGAACCTTAAAATCTTCCTCGATTCCCCAGTCAGCCATTTTGGCAGCCGGTAATTGGTTTCGCGTTAATGAAAGGCAATTCTTTATCGTTCCCGTGATTCCAACATCGTGAGTGCCATCTACTTCACACCCATTCAATTCATAGGAGATTCTATTAATCATGTGAAGTATACCATTTCCAATGATTTTAGTTGTTACTGGAAGCACATTACCCGCCTTTGTCAGCGTCCCTCAAAGCGCAAATAAGAATTACATGGCACCATGTATATATCTTGGTTTTGTATGGAAATTCGCACCTCGGACAATGCCACGTACGGCCCTGGCAGGTAGGGCGAATAAGTGTGTATTTCCGCCTTGGTAATTGCGTCTTCATGTCCTACCGGCTCGCTTACGTTTAATATTTCCACGTCCATACTTACTCTTGACCATTCAACCTAATCGTGTAAGGAAACGAACGTTTTCAGATGTTAGCGGACTACGTGCCTGCCTCATACTGACTTTAGGTGTGGTGCGATACGCCCCTTTATTAACAATAATATGCTTAATTTTCAGCCCCATCTTTCCGCAAATGTAAACGCCCTGTTATTTCCTCGCCTCGAAAATTAATCAAACGACTTTCTTGGTCTACTACGGAAACGATTACTTCCTGTTCGTTCTCTATCGCGACCGGGACATATATGGGCGTTGTTGGCACACTCACGAGTTTAAATCCCGCCGGCACATTTGCAGAGAATTCATGCAATGTCTGGCTTGGTTTACCGTTGAGATACGAACCACTAACTAAATTACAGTTTAATCTGATAACATTAACGGGAAAAATGTTTACAGGCAAGGTATATACATGGGTTTTATTTGCCATGTATTTCACATTTTCAAATCCCAGCTAGGCAGCAAGAGTATCACTTTTCGAGAAGTCTGCCTGAACACTACACTTCATCTCGCTGTGTAGAGTATTAGAATTTCTACACAGTGCAAAAGTCACGTCTGGTTCCAGCTCCTGTTTACGATAATCAGATATATTATCAATCTCATACGATCNCTACACAGTGCAAAAGTCACGTCTGGTTCCAGCTCCTGTTTACGATAATCAGATATATTATCAATCTCATACGATCAGGTAGGAATTCGTACTTCACCCTTTTTACCGTCTGCCTTAACATATCCAAACATGCAATTGTAACCATCAATGTTAGGTACTGAAAAATATGTATGAAAATATATCATGGCAATAGACCACTCTCCTGCCAGGCTTAGCGGCGGAAAATGCACTGACCGTAATTCCGACGAATTGCCTGTCACAATCAAGGTGATAGACGTGACTGACGCCTTAGTAGTATTGTGTAGACGTTAAATAACGCAGGCATAAATGGCCGCAATTCCAGTCCTGCGGTCGCTGTNCGCCTTAGTAGTATTGTGTAGACGTTAAATAACGCAGGCATAAATGGCCGCAATTCCAGTCCTGCGGTCGCTGTTCTCTCTCGTGGTTATAATAAATTCTACTGCCTTTAAAATTTTTCAGTTCTAGGGGAGCCCTTAAGTTGCCGAAGCTCTCGTAATATTCAACTCTGTTCCCGTGAAAAGATATTCGTCAGGTCACACACGGACTGGGGCTTGAGCATAGTAAATTCACTATGCCACATTCTGATATTTTTCGGTCGCTATGGAAGGCGTATCTCGTATAAACACTCCACGAAAATGATGAATTTTTAATTTTCGCAAAAATTTACGCAAATAAATGTTTGTTAGCGGCCGGTCGGTAGCCCCCTTACGACTTCTGCCGCCGACGTCTGCGACTGCCATTGCCGCCACGATACGGTCGCAAGAATATACCTTTTCCCGTGTTTTTTTTTGCACTTGCTAGAATTTCCATCTGCTTACTATGCCGGAATTGTTCGGCTATTTGTTTATTTCCATTTTTATCACTTTTCACAGCTCTCGNATTTCCATCTGCTTACTATGCCGGAATTGTTCGGCTATTTGTTTATTTCCATTTTTATCACTTTTCACAGCTCTCGCTATTCCGCTAGTGCCGCCTATTAGCGATCCCAAAAGTCCTATTGCAGGCAGCAAAAACGGAAGTATACCTCCTCGCTTAACTTTTCTACTCCTGTTCTTCTTCTTCTTAACAGTACGACANATTTCCATCTGCTTACTATGCCGGAATTGTTCGGCTATTTGTTTATTTCCATTTTTATCACTTTTCACAGCTCTCACTATTCCGCTAGTGCCGCCTATTAGCGATCCCAAAAGTCCTATTTCAGGCAGCAAAAACGGAAGTATACCTCCTCGCTTAACTTTTCTACTCCTGTTCTTCTTCTTCTTAACAGTACGACACCTAAATCTCATACCCATTCTATGCTTAACTTTGGCTTTCATTATTTGCCGACTGTCCATGCCGCCAATCGCTCGCCGAATTTCGTGTTTGGTGTTTTAACTATAGTCTTGGCCTTATTCGCAAGGATTGTGTCAGCTGCGTGTCTGTCAGCCAAATTATCACTCTCAGCGTACGAAATATCGTGAGCCTTACAGGCCGCGTCTAGTGTATTTATAGGTGCTTCCCCACATTGGAGTCTGCATGCTAAATGCATCCCAGGACCGCAAAACTTGTAGCCTGGAATGTGGGCTTGGAATGGGAAATTATTTATTATTTTATTCACAATACCAGCCCCTTTCTTGCTGATCCTATTTCCACAGCGCATAATGTGACACTGGCTGTTGCTTTCTTTGGTGTACCTGTTTTATAATGGCATGTGAACAACCTGTATACCACAAGGGATCTTTTGCTGTGAGAGGGGAGGCTAGCCAGCCAGTTCTCTCTGCCCTCGGGCCACTAACAACAGCGGCGGCCATCGCGCTTGCAGCAGCACACCCTTAGTATGAGAGGCCTTCGATTCGCCCCTCATGGTGAGTGGTGGCTGCGAGCGCGATGGCCGTCGCTGTTGTTAGTGACCCTCCGAGAGATAGCTCCTTTGTCCGAACCGCGCCAACCAAATTAAGGCCTTGTCTGCAGGGTTTTTTTTTATCGGAGATCATCTATAGGTATCCAGGAGTTGAAGCGACGATCAAAACCCACCCATTTGACGTAAACCATTTTATTCTTAGTACAAAGTACTTTCTCGACTAAATAAATGTGTGGATATTTAGTAGGCATGATTTCCTGCTCGTAAAAAGAACCTTTTATCTGCTCACCATTTAAATCTTCGAGTACACATGTTCGCAGCCTGTAATGCTGGATCTTTGCAACACAGAATATTTCCAGAGTCCAATTCGGATAGTAACTTTTAGAGAAAACATTTTTAAGATGTGAAATTCACACATAATCGCCTACTTTAGCTTTCTGCATCTTTTTTATTCCTAAACACTGTTGATATCAGCGAATTGTCTTATACATCCACATGACACATACGAATTGTTCTATGTTTCCTAGTATTGTAATTATTAATTAATCGGGTTAGAATATCCTGCCAGGTATAACTTCCTCGTGCTGAAAATTCGTGCCACATATGATTTTTGAAACTTTCGACAATTGAAGTTTTTTTTCGCTAAATGTACTATAATGATTAATTTTTTTTGTTGCATTAGTGCTTGGAATGGTTTATTATAAAATTCCTTACCTAAGTCCGTTTGTAAATATTTATGTGAGCCCTTATTGCTCAACACTACAGTCATAGCCTTGTCTACATCTTTTCCCATTTTCCGTCTGACAGGTACGGCCCACGCGAATTTACTGTAACAGGCAACAACTGTTAACATGTACCGGAAACCTTTATTTACAGAAGCATAAGGTAACATTTCAAACAAATCTGCCTGATACAGGTCACGAATTCCAAACAGTTGTACTTGTCTGCTACTATAATTTTTCCGCGATGGTTTGTTTATTTCAGTAGCTATTGCCGCACGAGACATTATTCTTTCAGTATATGTAACCCCCTTCATGCAGTTCTTCTACAATATTCGTGATCTCATTGGTGTGTGAATTATTTCCCACCTGCTGGGATGCGAAGAGAAGCCGTAGGCGCGTGACTAATTCGTTGACATCGTTCCAATAAACAAACTCGGACTGACTAAGGTTATCAAGTTTCAGCCCCCAGCTGCTAGCTAAGCCGACGTCCGGAAACAGTTCTGATACATAGTGGAATTTCGGGTGTGTTTCGTCTTTATATGTGGCGGCATTTATATTGTTATCGGTTAAGTGCGTACTTGTAACATGCAACATTTTTTATGTTGATTAAACGCTTCACACAAGAATTCTCCTGGTCTGCGCTTAAATAATAGTTCGTACAAGCCAGGAGAAGAGTGAATAAGTTCGTTTTCGATCTGTACATAATCATTGGGTAGGAAAATATTTCTTTATTTCCCAGAAACCATTTTTTATTCCTTCTGTGAACACCATAAACACTATCATTAAAACACCGAGTGTATGATGTAAGGTAATTACGAACAGAAGCCGAGCGAGAACTACCCCTTTTTTGAGGTTTTGATTCATCCAACGAAACTTCGTCTGCTATTGGCTTTAATTCGGGTTCAGTCTTCACATCAGGGAGAATATCTGTTTTATTATTTAGTGTGTCCGGTCGAGATGTGATTGGCTGAAATGCATGTTCCAATAATGCGTCCCTTTTAATATGTGCTCGCTTAGCTTGAAAATACTTCCCTCGCACTCTTGCGATGACGTGAGTCAAGTCCTCGGCTGCTGCAGACATAATACTGACATTATTAGCATAATGTGTGTACTTTATATTAAATAATTGCCCTGTGTGCAATTGCATTGACAATTTTATCTTCGAAAGTATTAAATGGTTTTAGAATTGCAGTACGTATGTTCCCACAATGCATCCATTTCTCGTCGTCTGTACGAATATCATTTAAATGGCAGATAATTCTATGGCATATTAATTCCTCAATATCTGACATGCCACTAATCAAACTGCGGTTAGGCTGTCTAGTTCTTCAAGAATACTTGTAACTTCTTTATTGGTCATTCCCTCAAATATAGCACTAAGTTTATTCTACAAGCCAGCTACGCTCCCCTGCTGCGTATGTAGCACAGCAACACTTTTGCCGAGCGTATTTACTTGTTCGGAAAGTTTCGTGCAGATATTTGCAAAATCATTACCCAAAGTTTGTTCGATCGCTGTTTGAACTGAAGTGAGCTTGGCATTCATAGCAGCCAGCTTGGCAGCAATCTTGTTCGCTAAGCATAAATTATCATTCAATGTTGATGCGAGTGTTGTAAGTGATCTGTAATCGATTCGTCGCCTAGATCGGTAAGTTGCGCTTCCACTGCGGGCAGTTTACTTGCCACTATGCTTTGCATGTTATTTGATAAAGTCTGAAAATGTTTCGTCACAGTAACAGCCAACATACTAATGGCACTGAGGTTCGATTCTACCTCAGTGGTTAATATGTCCAGCTCAGTCTCGTCATTAATGTGGCTGGCGAGTTTAGCGCTGAGACCGTCCACTTGAGCTCCCACATCGGTAATTTTTTAAATCCATGATTGACACTTTGCTGCCTACTGCATCGATTTTCTGTACTTTATCGGTCACTTTGACAAGCTGTGCGTCCAGCTTGGTAAAGAGTGAATTTGTGTTGGCGAACATACAGCCCTCCATGGCTACTAAATTCGATTCAATTTGTTTGGGGGTGCTCTCCGACTTGAGGTAAGTGTCTAGCAATGCTGTGAGGCCTGCTAGCACTCCAGCACCGATCTGCTCTCCCATATTAGCGATTTTATTCTCCACAGCAGATATTCTACCTCCTAATGCATTTAGTTTCAACAGGTCTTCAGATATTTTGTGTAGCTGGGCCTCCATTTTGGTAGACAGTATGTAAGTGTTACCAGGCAGTCTGCCTTCCACTGCTTCGAGTAAGTCTCCGCTAGTAATGGCCATGATGTGTGACACATTTTCAATTAATGATCCGAGGCGGACATCCATGTTGGCGATCAATATATTAGTATCGTAAAGTCTGTTTTCCACCATAGTGAGTTTCCCGCCCAACACAGACAATTTTTTAACGTCGCTGGACAATGTTCCTAATTCGCGCATCATACCTGTGTGTACTCTGCTAGCTATTTGCTCTCTCATACCACCCAGCGCTGTTTCTACAGCATTAATTCGAGTCATACCTGTCACTAATGTGCGTAAATGCGTCTCAATACTTGTTTGTAGTGCTAGCACCGTCCCCAGTGCATCAGATGTAACTTTTCGCACAAAGGATACGTTAATGGCATCCTCGTCATGCCTGGGAATGCCAAGGATCTTGGCTCGCTTACCACCGAAACTGCAATTACCATCGTTGGTGGACATTATGCAGCTTTCCGGTGTGCATTTCAGGCTGCTATGCCCATATTTGGATACAGAGTAACTCATACTTCACTGATGGCTAATAATAAACTGATCGAATTCTTTGTGGTACCTTCCTTTATCAATTGGAAAATCTTTCGCAATTACTAGGAAACCGTACGCATCTCTCCAGCAATGTGCACACATTTCTTTAAAGCTGTCAAATAGCACATCGCTATTTACATGGTCCAAGAATATGTGACGTAAATTCATGACGTCCATACAAAATATGACCAGGAAATTGGCATTGTATGTGTAAAAGCTGCTTTGGCATACGCGAGTATGCTTGACAGAGATATACGACGTATACGGCCGTATGCCATCCCATACTGAAATATCGCTGGATATTTGTTTGTTTTTCCGCATGTTACATCGTCAAAAATAAACACAGAGTTCGGTAATGCTTTGTCTGGCCTTATAACCTATTCATTTTCACTAAAGGGGAAATATTGCAGTCCCGCAACCCATTGCAGCATTTTTGCTAGACGCAAATACTTCGGCTGGTGGAGCGATTTTGAATAAAGGTACACGTTTTCGAACCGAAGACCATTTTCTTCTTCTAACAAACTCAGGAGGGCGCAAGTCTTCCCAGAATTTGAAGGACCACATACAAATGCCCAAACTGTTTCCTGCAATAATTTTCCATGCCTCGATTTATATGCGCCAGTTTCCACTGCCTTGTCAATGTTACTAATACATACTGGCAGTCTATTTACCTGTGTGACAACTTCCATTATACTGCTATGGAAATCTGTAAATCTAAATTATTTATATGTTATAATTTTTTCGCGAAAGTACGATAGGTCTGTGGTGTACAGATTTTTTTGGAATATAAAGGGGATTTCTCGTTTTACGAGCGTCTGGCTGGCTTTTCCGGACGTGCAAGTTAGAAATGATGGGGGAATTTATTTCAATATATCGCCTCAGCGTTTGTCCTTAATTCTGTTTTACCGCTTTCTGAGGGGGTGCATGCCGCCCACCCTAGGTTCCTATTTTGTCTTAAATTTCTCTGTCCTGCACCCTCCCCGAAGACTAGCGCAGCTGCAGGTTTTGGAGACATCCGTAAATTAACCTAAACTAAATCAATTGCTGTGTGATGATGACTCAAGACGTCGAGGCGTCTTTGGGGAGCGCCGCGACCTGTAAACTACCGTAATTGACATCAATTACTGCATGGTGATGACTCAAGATGTTGCAGCTGCAGGTTTTTGTGGCGGCATCACGTAAATTACAATAAATTTTGTCACACAGCAGAGACTCAAACGTTATAATTCATCTTTAACAGCATTCTTAAATGCCACTGGCGATGACTCAGAAGTTAAGGCATCTGGCCGCCTTTGTGCTGACACATCCATCATAATTCGTCTTTAACAACATTCTTAAATTCCACTGCTGCGGCGACTCATAATTGACATCAGTTACGGCATGGTGATGATGAGTCAAGACGTTGCGGTGTGAGAACATATTGACACATTCATCATAATTTGTTTTTTAATAGTGTATGACCATATTTATAGCTTCAGAAGGTCCCTAATGGCTGCCCCTCCTATAATTAAGCCCAAATTACTTTCTATCATTTGTTACATTTTGTTCTCAGAGGGGAACGCCGGCGTAATTTTTTTGTAAATTGCAGGCTGATATATACGGTACTTGCATTGGCTAGTATTCAGTTTTGCGTTCTCGGGGAAGATGCTGTTCGAACTGTCACTGTTGGAGACTATTTTCGTGCATTATGTCGACCGGCGACAATATGTCTGACGTTGAGGTGATCATTACTCTGCCTACGTCTCCGGCTACTAAGTGTGCGCGTTCGACTTCCCCTGCGAAGGCGGCCTGGAAGATTGCAATTAAGAATGCTGTTATTGTACAGTTTTTCAGCATTATTTTGCGTACATGCGCGGTACTAGGTATTGGTCCGTGGGAGTGTCTAGACCTACTGACGACGCGTGCTCACACAACCACGATAGCCATGCGAGAGGACATTACAGACATTGTTTCTTTTCTGCATAAGTATATTGTGCAAACATCAAAATATGTGACGTGGGGGAATTGGATGCAGGCCTTGGAGTTACTAGCTTCGTCCGCAATATTACCCCTAACTTCTACTAAAGAGCGGTTTGTGAGCTACTTCGACGAATGTGTCAAAGTCAACTGTATGTCTCCCGATAATTAAAAAAAAAATTATGCTTATTTTTACATAACTTTTTACATAACTTTTTTAATTTACTGGCTGGAAAAATGGTCAACATTGAAAACAAATTGTACTGACTGCAAACATGGCCACCAATATCTGAATGTACTGACTGCAAACATGGCTACCCATAACTTAATGTACTGACTGCAAAAATGGCCACCAGTAACTAAATGTACTGACTGCAAACATGGCTGCCAACATGGCCACTGCTGCTGCTAAGGTGGTGGTGCCAAATGGCTGCCACCCAACTCTATGGAGGGGAGTCACGACGAAGATACAGGGGTGGCACCATCCAATATGGCTGCCGATAATTAAAAAAATTTATACTTATTTTTACATAACTTTTTTAATTTTACTGGCTGGCTAAATGGCCACCATGTCATTGCATGTTCTTGAATGTTCTGACTGCAAACATGTCTGCCAACATGGCTGCCGATAATTTTAAAAATATTTATACTTATTTTTACATAACTTTTTACATAATATTATATAATTTTACTGGCTGACAAAATGGCCGCCATGTCATTGAATTTTATAGAATGCACTTACTGCAAACATGGCTGCCAACATGGCAGCCGATAACTTTATAAACACCGCCCAATATGGCAGCCAAAAATTAAAAAATTATCCCTATTTTTACATAATGTTTTACATAACTTTTTTATTTACTGGCTGGCAAAATGGCCACCATGTAATTGCATATTATAGACACCATCCAATATGGCTGCCGATAATTTAAAAAAATTATACTTTTTTTACATAACTTATTACATAACTTTTTTAATTTACCTGGCTGGTAAAATGGCCGTCAGATGATGGTATGTTCTAGAATGTATTGACTGTAAACATGGCCGCCAACATGGCTGAACTCCTGCAAATGCATTCCTCCTCCTGCAAATGCATTCCTCCTGCTCTTGCATTCTGGGGCTCCCGGCTCCCTGTTTCGAACCTGTGTTCGAATGCTCTATTTCACACTACTTCAGTTGACTGTACAGTTCTTACACTTTTTGTTAACAAAATCATTACGGGACCCGAATTTTAGACAAAATTAAGGAAATATAGTTGGTTTTTGTGTTTTTCATTTTTGTTGACTGTGAAACCGGCGATATTGCTTTAACAAATGACCAAATGATTGCTGTTTATCTCATAACAAGGATTGTCGTAAACCAACATTATGGAGGTTGGCCATCAAAAAAATTTGGAAGCACTTTTAACATCACTACCTAATCAAAATTTTAAATACCTTAATATTGTGGCTGGCGTTAAGAAAACTGCAAGCGACGGCCTTACAACATTCTCTCGCGGTAATCTGAATTATTCACAAGCAAGATATACAACAGTAAAGTACGCGACACGGAAGTCTACGATCGGATTATTCTTCAGTTATCATGTTGTATTTTTCTCTTTCCTTTCAAGAAACTGCACAAACTGACTAAAAATTTAGTGATTAGAACAACAGTCAGTCATTTCCTTTTCTGTATTCATTTCATAGGACAAAAGGCAAAAAGTGAATGCTCTAGATAAAAGATTTGTTCTTTCCCTGGGAAAAACTTTTTGTCCTAGAACTGTCAGGATTTGAGGAAAACGTGTAAATACAATAATTTATTTTATTGCAAAAATTTTACAACGAAGTCTCTTTAAGAAGTGTTATAATATTACAATAAACTTACCAGAGAAGAGTGTTTCGATTTCCCTTTTCTTCCGTGTCGTGAACCTGTCCACGCTTGGGCAGTGGAGAACAGTACTGTACTTGCTATGACGAATCGTTCACAAATGATGATTGTTTTCAAAGAAATAACAGGGGTGGGGGTGGTGGAGACAATACTCGCGCATGTGCGCCATCGCCAGGTGAACGTATTTAAAAATAGACTGGTAAGAAACAACGCTTCTACCACTCTTGTGAACGAGGCAAACATCCAGGCAAGACTAACTCCAGTGACAATGGGAAGTAACGAAATTACATTAGTCCGTAAGGCTCCCGCCTGCCTGGAGCTGTTTTCCGCGTTTGAAGCCGAGAGGCGCAGGTGCGATAAGGGCATCAAGTGCGCCATAGCCGCTAAGCTTAAGGCTCTGAACTGACGTGCTATGTTCTAGTCGCACTGCGTGTACCTAAGGGACCTTCAGCGGTGACCATATTATTTTATTGCTGGAAAGTTTGTTGGAATGTTCAATGCAGGGCCTTGAGAAGTTTTGTATATATCTATTGCGCATATTTTGAGATACAGCGCTTTGAAATAGCTGTTACCAGCCGTTTTGGAGTACTCTGAAGCGTGAGTGACAATTTGAAAGTACTCAAGTACCCTCGTTTGAAGTGTGCCTTCCTTTCGCAGATAGGTGCATTGGACGCACGTTTAATAGTTTCGTGATAAAACGTGTNCCTCGTTTGAAGTGTGCCTTCCTTTCGCAGATAGGTGCATTGGACGCACGTTTAATAGTTTCGTGATAAAACGTGACTTTCAATCACTCTGCGACGCAGTTCAAGCACCAGGTAGGCGGAACAGCAAGATATATTGTGTTAGAATTGACTTAATTCATCCTTTTTTAACTCACACAGGCAGATCGTTACTTTATTCTGTTAATATTTTTCAATTGTTTTTTAGTTTTTGAAGCTTGGAAGGGGAAGGGGGGTTTGGACACCATAAACCCCTTCCGGCTCTTCTAATTGGCTGCGGGCTTGGGACCGCATTTCTCCCCGATNAGGGGGGTTTGGACACCATAAACCCCTTCCGGCTCTTCTAATTGGCTGCGGGCTTGGGACCGCATTTCTCCCCGATTTTACTGGTTGAAGAGCCACCCAGGGTGTGTCCGAATTGTTGTCGTTCAATCATGAAAGGAGCAAACGACTATGCATTTTTTAAAGTCCACTCTATCACCGAAAAAAATTACAAAATTCACGGACCTCTTTCCACGAAGTGTCAGATTAGCCATCGAACAACTGTAAGATTAAAACGAAAGAACGAGTACTCAAAGCCTAGCTTGTCCCCAAATGAACTGGTTGTTTTTTCCAGTCTCTATTTATGATGCGAAATATTAGGGTCCCTATTCATAATATTCGTCTGTGAGTAACTGCTCAGAGTTTATAATTTTTGGTTATGCAACCTTGCAAGCAGTTGCAATGAACAAATTGCTTTGAACTGTACAAAGNTCATAATATTCGTCTGTGAGTAACTGCTCAGAGTTTATAATTTTTGGTTATGCAACCTTGCAAGCAGTTGCAATGAACAAATTGCTTTGAACTGTACAAAGTATCAGTATGATGCTACATCTCTTAACGGCAGCAGCAAAGTGGAGTGGAGAGATTTGGGTGGCACTTAACATCGAGGTCCTGAGAGCTGATGAGGGTGAGCTGATGAGCAGCGCCGGAATGTGCAAGTGCGTGGAANGGCACTTAACATCGAGGTCCTGAGAGCTGATGAGGGTGAGCTGATGAGCAGCGCCGGAATGTGCAAGTGCGTGGAAAACGGGAGATCCCCAAGAAAACCCGCTGACCAGCGGCATCGTCCGGCACGATTCCCAGGTGCGAAAATCTGGGAGCGACCACGACGGGAATTGAACCCGGTTCTCCTAGGTGGGAGGCTGGTAGTCTGGCCACTACACCACCGCGGCTCGGGTAGAAATAAAAATACGCCTGTGCTTGATGTTACTGGCATTAGCTGTTCATGAGACTATGGAATACATTATCAGCAACAAAGTACATCTTCCACCACCATGAGGGTCTTCGTTAGTTTGACGCTGTGTTCTGCTATGAACAAATCAGGGATGCACGTAGGGGTGGGGAGGGAGCTATCGAGCGATCGCCTACCCCGAGAATCAAAATGTTGTATATAGGCCTAGTTACCACAGAATGCTATGTCCAGAATGGTAAGTAACTCATGTAGCTCGCCGGCCTTCTGTGAGGAAAATCTGTTTAGATGTAATTTGGATTTGGTAGCTTAAATGTTGTACTAGCTAAAAAAAAATGTTGAAGTTTGCCGAGTTTATCTATAAACATATTTACAAATTTTGGCTAGTAAATAAATTAGTGTTAGAGGAACACACATTTCATGAAGTAAGAGTAATTACCGACTGCTAAAATAAAACTTTTGAAATTAAAAACATTTTTGCTAGAGAAACCTCTAGTTCCCCAGTTCATAGGGGGCCAATTAGCAAATTTCCCTGTACTTTTCAGAGGCCCCTCCGAAAAATGGGCTTGTGTGCGCCACTTGTACAACGTAGATGATAAATTCCTGTGCACTACGACTAAAAGTATTAACTGGGCTTGTTAACTTCCCCCTTGTTACCCACGAGGATCATCTAAACATGGCTTACATATTATCATATGGTAGATTTACACCTACAAACGACACACATGTAAATTACTTACTCTGGAATCGAACAAGGAACTTTGGCATTCCTCAGGCGGCAGTAGAAGTCGCGGGGCTTGAATGTAGATTCCCGGACTGCCCGCTCGCGAATGAGCAATTGCAGGCGGCATTCAAGGGTGTTCCGAACGTCTCCGGGCGATTATTCAGATGCCTTGCGCGCGGGAATAATGCATGAGGGTAATTCCCGCGCGAGAGACGCACCTTATAATTCAGGCAGGGCAGCGCGGGAAAACAGTTGACTGGCGCAGTTCCTTAGCGCCAGCGGAACAACGCCGTAAATAAGGACTGGGATGCAGATACGGGAAGAAGTAACGCATCGCGCTTTTTAATTTACGCAGCGCAGGCAGCGAAACACGGGCGCTTTGAAGGGGAAGAATTCCCTCTGCCGGGAAGCCGTCTTGAATTAACAACATTCTCCCTTCGTCCTTTAACGACCATTATTTCTCGTCTCTAGTGGCACTTACTCTTATATATTACCTATGCCAGACACAAGAATCCAACAATCATTAAAATAACAAATATATTAAAAATTTAATTTCAATTTGTTTCACTCCTTACTTCAACTACAAAATATAACCACAGAATCCAAAAAAATACAAATGAGAAACTCTGCTTCATACACTAGCAAAATCGATTAAATAGTTAGCAGCACGGCGGCATGTCATTTGACCTGCAGAATCTTAGAGGTGAAATTGCCTGATAATAGTCCAGCCCACACGGAATACTTCACAACACGCCAATCAAACACAAGGTCCACTACTAAGATCTCGTGGAGCCAATGGACGACATAGTACGTTTGCATCAAAGGAACAGCTACGTCATTCCGTTTCTGTGTTCTTAACTTTCTGTAGTCTAACCCGGAAACAATGCTGCTGNCATCAAAGGAACAGCTACGTCATTCCGTTTCTGTGTTCTTAACTTTCTGTAGTCTAACCCGGAAACAATGCTGCTGGAAAATACGATACATACATACATACATACATACATACATACATACTCGTATATATCCATACATTTAACAATGCGGAGCAAATAACGTGCGAATTTATAAACCAAAACCATTTATTCTGTGACAGATATAGAAAAATAAATATCGCCTTGAATATAATCCAGTCTTAAAAAATCATAGAAAATAGCCAAGAAAGTGAGAGAAATGGAGACTACTGAAAAGTAAATAACAAATATGTCAGTATAACAAAATACACAAAGCCAGTATACATGGGAAACTCGTACAGTATAATAGTTTGGTATGTTCTGGCGGAATAGGTAATGAAGGTGGAGTGTGGAGTATATCAATGACCTCAGGCGTCGGACATGTTACGATGTAACGACTGATCTCTTTTTACCTCACAAATAACTTTATAAATCAATGATTACATCCCATGAAAGCATATTTGTTAAACAAAATTTAAAAAAATTAAGAAAGAATATTTAGATCGNAAATCAATGATTACATCCCATGAAAGCATATTTGTTAAACAAAATTTAAAAAAATTAAGAAAGAATATTTAGATCGAATTATTATAATTTTTTTCTTCCGCACAAGTTTTCAAATCAGCCATGGGGATTCGAAGCTCCTGTCAAATAGTTCTCTAGCCAGCAAGGTGGACTACTAAGGCTTTGAGCCAATCCCAGAGGATCAGGAAGATAGCGGTTATCTTTGTTTACATTATTAACCCCAACCACCACCTTGAATTTACATTACCTTGAGCTTGACATACGATGACCATGGAATGACTTTGAACTCAAAAATAAATCGAGAACGATCGAAAAAAAAATTTTAATATGGGGAAATTTTGTTATTGACCACGATAACCATTTTTAATTTGCATTACCTTGACATTGACCTTGGGGACCGTGAGCCTGAAATTAATCGAGAATAATTGCACTGAATTGAATGAAATAATCGTAAAAAATCCAGAGAATGTTCTAAATGTAAAAAAATAAATATATATATAATTTAAGAATCAATAGAAAAAATTGAAAATTTTAAAAAATTTGGAAAATATCAAAAAACATTTAAAAACTATTTTTAAAAAAATTATTTAGATTATCGGGGGTTAGATTTTCATAAAGAAGACGGAGTACAACCACTCCCAGTACAGCAACCAGCAGATGATTGACCCCTACTGCTATATTGCATTGGCTAGTTAGACGCCCCTCATCTCACAAATGCCCCCATCACAATAATAACTTTTTTTGTCACACCAGACTCCCTATCAGTCTCGCCTCTCTTCCACCATTTACCAACTATGCCTCGACCCCACCAACACCATTAGACTGCGCTAGTAATTTAATTATGCCAATACATGACTCGCTCGTGATTGGTCGTTGGTCACATGACATCTCGACATCTGCAGATAAATAATGTGGTGAGTTGCATTATGCGACAGTTCTTTGATGNGTCGTTGGTCACATGACATCTCGACATCTGCAGATAAATAATGTGGTGAGTTGCATTATGCGACAGTTCTTTGATGCAAGGAGCGACATATTGCTCTCTCTTTTATGATGTTTATAGCATTAAGTCTCGTATGTTATGTTTTATGTTTGATTCTTCCATTATAGTAGCTTGTGGAGTATTATCAACCATGCTTCTAATTACACACATATTTTTCCACAAACGCAAGGAAATAAACCCTCCCCAAATGTTAAGTGCTATCAATTTCGAACCAGAAAGCTATTGGAGTACTGATATACAACCTAATAACTTATGGCACTGGACCTTCATAGCTGTAAATTAACATAGTCGTATCAGTTATTTGTAATCGATTTTGTGTCATGTCGTTTACAGTCTCCACGAGCATTTACACCATCATGTGTCAGTCAGGCCCTCAGAACCATGGCAGGTTCTGGGAAAGGCAAAAACATTGTTTAGAACCAATTTTAAACACAAGTTTGCGACAATATGTGTGATTATATAAAATACGTTTCGATGTTTTTGAGCCGAAATGAGAAAAAATCTTCAGCCAGCTCACAAATAATGTCTGAGAAAATGGTCTAATTAAATTTAATTTATGGCTTCAGTGCGACTTTACAAAACCAACAACATTAGACAAACGCATTGACAAGCAAGCATTAAAAAATCAGAATATGTCCTTAAATAAAACAGATGAAATTGAAAAAAAAATGCCCAGAGGAAGAAACGTACATAGAGCACAGTTCGATGTGGGTATTTGCATCTACCACTTTTTATAGGCATAGTTGACTACCATTTGTAACTATTAAAGTTAGGTCTTGAAAATTCAATATATATATATATATATATATATATATATATATATATATATGTAATTTCCTACCCAGTGTATGTGGGAATAACTTNGTCCTTGGTCACATGACATCTCGACATCTGCAGATAAATAATGTGGTGAGTTGCATTATGCGACAGTTCTTTGATACAAGGAGCGACATATTGCTCTCTCTTGTATGATGTTTATAGCATTAAGTCTCGTATGTTATGTTTTATGTTTGATTCTTCCATTATAGTAGTTTGTGGAGTATTATCAACCATGCTTCTAATTACACACATATTTTTCCACAAACGCAAGGAAATAAACCCTCCCCAAATGTTTAGTGCTATCAATTTCGAACCAGAAAGCTATTGGAGTACTGATATACAACCTAATAACTTATGGCACTGGACCTTCATAGCTGGAAATTAACATAGTCGTATCAGTTATTTGTAATCGATTTTGTGTCATGTCGTTTACAGTCTCCACGAGCATTTACACCATCATGTGTCAGTCAGGCCCTCAGAACCATGGCAGGTTCTGGGAAAGGCAAAAACATTGTTTAGAACCAATTTTAAACACAAGTTTGCGACAATATGTGTGATTATATCAAATACGTTTCGATGTTTTTGAGCCGAAATGAGAAAAAATCTTCAGCCAGCTCACAAATAATGTCTGAGAAAATGGTCTAATTAAATTTAATTTATGGCTTCAGTGCGACTTTACAAAACCAACAACATTAGACAAACGCATTGACAAGCAAGCATTAAAAAATCAGAATATGTCCTTGAATAAAACAGATGAAATTGAAAAAAAAATGCCCAGAGGAAGAAACGTACATAGAGCACAGTTCGATGTGGGTATTTGCATCTACCTCTTTTTATAGGCATAGTTGACTACCATTTGTAACTATTAAAGTTAGGTCTTGAAAATTCAATATATATATATATATATATGTAATTTCCTACCCAGTGTATGTGGGAATAACTTGTTACGCCCTAAGGCCTTTTATAAGCATAGATGGTCAACATTTTAGAGCCAATGGTGATAGAGTCAACCAAATTCAGGCTTTAGTGACTGTAGATCACTAAAGGCACTGATATGTCGCATGAGGAGAGACATGCTTTTAATAGAACAGGTGACATAACACATTATTGCTACATGTTATATAAATTATCAGTAAACTTAGTTTAAATTTACAAATTCATTCCAGTGGGAATGCTTCAACATCTTTCCTACTAACCGCAGTCACGACCAATATTACATTTATCACAAATACACACACAATACCATAACACAGACTGTCCATGCAAATGTATACAACCCGACCATACAGACTATACTAAATGCCCATAACAACCGGCTGTATCAAAAACTGATACCAAAAGAACGTATCAACAATACCAATGACCGCACCATTAATACCAGCCATACCACCCACAATGGCCTTACCAGATAACCATATCATACGATCACAAGAACAGACAGGTCTAACCAACCATCAAGACCAGACAAACATACTAAACGTACACCCACGCCAGCCCACAAGACCAGTCGATAAGATCAGTCAAACCATACCACCCATACTGAACACACTGGATAACCATATAGCCATACCAAAGGATCATACTAGCTGACTATACCAAACGATCACACCAGCAGACTGGCACAACTAGCCATCAAGACCAGCCCACCATACCAAACGCACATCAAGCCAGCCAACAAGACTAACCGACAAGATCGATCAGAACATACCACCCACACCAACTGCATACCAACTGGCCATACCAAGTAGCCATACCATTCTCTCAATGCATACATATTCCTCGCACCCCTCTCGCTTGCTTCTCGACCACTCTTCTCTACCCCAGATCTTGGGTTTTCTCAGAGCCCTCCCAGTCTCCTTCCTACCACCCATATCCTATCCCCCTCTCCAATCTCCCACCCCTGGAGTTTTCTCAAAGTCTTCTCTATCTTCTTTATTGTTCTCATGCTCTCTCATTCCTTCATACCTCTCATCCCTTAAGAGGGTTTTCTCAGAGTCCTTCATATTCCTCCCACTCCACTCTTTTGTTTCTCGCACCTTCCTCCATCGGCACAACCATTTGTGTGTGTGTTGGTTCACCATGTGTGTAACAAATATTTATAAAAAAAATTCCGACAGTCTACCCAGTACCGTGGCCACAGTCCTGCAAGTTCATAATAATAATAATCATAATTTTTCTAAAAACTAGCTTTAAGGATGTCAACTTGTGGTGAAACGAACTCTACACCAAGACCACGCACGCCCAAGCTGGAATGGGGTGAAATTATGTATAAACACTACGTCGCTACGTAGCTGGCTCTCTGTAACTACCAGGCCAAAAAAAGTCTGGGTAACCCATTTCAAGCACCAGTCGGGTGGTAATGCTAAGATACAGGCTTCTAAGTTACGGCAGTGAGTGTGCGAGATAAAATGCACCGTCTATCGCCCTGCCCATGGAATGTAGTAGATGAAATTGAAAGATAGCACTTGTAGCCCAGATGTTGCCTTGGTTTGGCCTCAGATGAATAATAAAAATTAACAGCTGCGTGGCCGCAGCCATCTAGATGTATGTTAAGTATTTATCCTCTATCTATTAGACTCGGACAGACACACCTAGCAGCTGCTCGATCCCCCGTCCTCCTTCAGCCTGTGAAATAACCACACAAGTATGTAACACACAGAGGGAATAAAGTGTATGCAGTTCATGTACATTTTTCTAATAATGAATTTATTTATACTTCAAAAAATACGTTTAACTGTGGAAAATACAGGCTCAATCACACACCTCTTGCAATGCTATGTGGGTCCAATTACACATCAGTCAGGGCCGACCTTGCTACCCAGCAATTGTGTCGCGCATCTAACCCAAACCACTTCACAAAAAAACTGGCTGCCTAGTCGGCGAAGCACCTTCTCAACTAAATAGACATCAGGAAACTTAGTTGATATGATCTCTTATTCGTAAAATCTGCCCATCAGCCGGTTACCATTCAAATCGACGAGATGATACATCCATGGTTCATAATAACGAATCTTGTCAACACTGTAGAGCTCATACTCCAGTTTGGAGTGTATAATTTTGCAAATGTTCCCTTCTATCATGATATCTTGACATAATCACCAATTTTCGCTTTGGCCTTGCGCTTGCCCAATCTGTTCACATTTTTGAACACAGTAGGCAGCAGAGAATCATCTTTTACGTCCACTGGGTGCATGCAGATGGTGTGGTGTTTCCGATTATTGTAGTCAGATACCAAGTGAGGTAGTAAGTCCACCCACTTGTAACTTACACACGACGAAAATTCTCGCCCACATGTGACAGTGTGATCTTCAGTGTGTGGTTAAATTGTTCTTCGATGGAGGCCTGCTTATAACCGAATGTACTGTAGTGATTAATTTTATTCGCAGCCTTTAGGGAATGGAAGGCGGGGTTGTAGAATTCTCTGCCAAGATCCGTCTGCAAATATTTAGGTGATGATTATTTTTCTTGTAAAGCAGTCTTCATTGAATCGGCTGTATTGAGGCCTCGTTTCCGGCGAACTGGTACTGCTGATCCATATTTACTGAAACAATTTACTTCCGTCAAGATCTATCTATAGTCCATATTAACAGCAGCATTCATAATCATTTCAACTAGGTCAGCCTGGTACATATCTCTCAGCCCAAAATATGAGTACTTCTCGCCTGTGATAATTATTGAACACATGCCGGTGAAGCACAGCAGCGATATGTGCATGAGAAATTGTTTCTTAGTATATGTAAGCACATTCACACAATTCTTCTAAAATATTAGCAATCTCGTGCATGTGGGAATTATTGCCAGCTTGCTGAGATGCAATTAGCAGCTGTAGAAGTGATACGAACTAATTCACATCTTCCCAGAATACATACTCGAGCTCACTGCTTTCACCAAACCTCGAAGTCTGACCCGAGCCGCTCGCTAAGCCGATGTCCAGAAACAGGTCGGCAACAATGCCGAATTTCGGATGTGTGTCATCCTTATAAGCATTGCTGGAAGTGTAATTGTGCACCATATGTGCACTGGTGAGGATTATTAAATGCTTGTAGTGGGGAAGTGCCCATCACGAGAATCTTCCAGGCTCACGCTTAAACAGCAATTCGTAGAGGGCTGGGGATGCACACATTGCATTCGTATAAAATAATTTGGTAGAAAAATAATTTGCTTGTTCCCCCAGTACCATTTCTTATTATGCCTATAGTTACATACGATTCATCATTATAACTTGTGTACAAAGACAGGTAATTGCGAATGGCTGTTGTGTGCAAGTGAGATCTGTAAATTTTACATTTCAATGTGGTTAAAGGCAAATCATCTTCAACAGTTGCAGTATCCTCCTCCAGAAATATCTTACGCTTCCTCCCACTCCCAGGTTCGACGTCTGATTCAGTCTTTATTTCGGCTGGGTGAACAGTTTGGTGTTGTAAGTTATCTAGCCGAGATGTGAGCTGTCGGAATGCCTCCTCCAATGCACCATCGCACTCTATGCGCATGCTTGGGCGTTAGATAGTTATTGCACACACTTTAAATTAAACAATGTAAATCCTTGGTGGTAGGAACCATTGTACTAATATCAAAAGTGGAATGTTCATAGAATATATACTAAGTGATGACTCTCTGCTCAATCAACTTTGTAGCATTATCTTCAGACATGGAGATTCGCTGGATGATTGCATCTCGCACATGCTGGCAATGTTTCCATTTATCATCATCTGTGCGCAAGTCAGTTAGGTCACGACCAATCCTGTGCCATATAAGCTCTTCAATATCCGCGAGCCCCGCCCCCAAAGGGTGGATGTGTGCTTATAGCTCCTCGATCATCAGAGTAAGAACTTTATTAAATATTTCTTCTACAAAAGTTCTGAGTTTCGATTCCCATTTGACCAATGTCCCTAGCTGAGTACTTAAAACATCCAGCCTGCTCACACCCTCCGTCGATACATTATGTTGTTCGTCCTGTTTAGCAAAAAGGGCTGTAAAAACCTTGCCGCCAAACTGCCCGACCACAGCATCGAGCTTCGTCTCCTCAACCAAGAGCTTGTCTCCCAAAGTGGCCAGCTTGCCTCCACTCTCGCTCGCCACATTGAGGTGATCCATCGATGTAACTGACAAGGCATTAAGAACTCTGTTATCAACTCGCTCGCATAAGTCATCGAGCTTCGTCTCCACAGCCAAGAGCTTGCTCCCTAAAATACTCAGTTTGTGAACATCGTCAGTTAATGTATGAATTTGAGCATCCATCTTAGCAGACACCATACCGACAGCAGCGAGGTTCGATTCCATGTTGACCACAGACTCTAGCTTCTTACTTAAAGCAATAAGTGTGCCTGCACCCTCAGTTTTGACATTAATGTGCTCGTCTGGTTTTGTAGCCAGAGCAGTAAGAATTCTGTCGGCAACTCGCTCTCCTATGTCATTAAGCTTCTTCTCCACTGCCACGAGCTTCCGTCCTTAAGTGGATAGTTTGAGCACATCTTCAGCTTATTTGTGAATCGAGATTCTTGGCCAGTTTTTCCTCGAAACTACAGTTTCCATCGTCAGTAGATGTACTACAGCTGTCCATCGCATGCTTCAGGCTGCTATGGCCAAATAGGATATGTTATAGTGCATCGTTCACTGATGTGCGATAATGAACTGATCGAAACCCCTTGGATACCTTTCCCTTATGAGGTAGGAAATCCTTACCTATCAAAAGGAAACCATTAGGTTCGCACCAGCAATATGAGCACATACTTTTAAATCTTTAAAATGACATATCATTATTAATGTGGTAGGAGTAGACATGGTGCAAATTCAGGTAATCCATGCGAAATGGAATGAGGAAATTAGAGATGTTGCATAGAAGCTGTTTAGGCATATGTGAATAAGTTTGACACAGGTAAATCTAATCCACCGCTACATGGCAGCACACAGTGAAATACTGCTGCAAGTACGACTGTTTCTCACATGCCACATCGTCGAAAAAAACACAGTGTTTGGTAAAGCATCTCTTGACGGCACGACTTATTCATTGTCGCTAAATGAAAAATAATGGAGACCATCTACTGCTTGTAGTATTTGCACTAGGCATAGGTACTTTGGCTGTTGTAGCGATTTCTAGTATAGGTAAATGCTCTCGAACTAAAGACCATTGGATTCCTCCAAAAGGCCGAAAATCACACATACCTTTCCACAGTTGATTTTTATTGCTATGATACCCTGCATGATGGTTGGCAGAAGCTCCTCATTGTTACTCATGGGTGTCAGTTTCGTCATCAGCAGTGATGCGAATGGAAAGTGTGGTGGACTGTAGCATGATATCCATTGAACTATTATGTTAATGGATAGACCACAGGTACTTATGGCAACAGGACCATGCTTGAGACTGGATGAGGTAACCATCCCGAGGTCAGGTGCTGTTGATGGCCAAGTTTGAGGTCGGGTGATGTGAAGGGCCACATGTCACAAAACAAACATATAAAGTAGACATAGTGACAAATANGCCAAGTTTGAGGTCGGGTGATGTGAAGGGCCACATGTCACAAAACAAACATATAAAGTAGACATAGTGACAAATTTGTGTTAGTATGTCGTAATGCACCATGAGAGTATGAGAGTAAGACCAATACGGGATATGGACTCTTTAAAATGCCGATCAGCAACCTCCCTTTTGAGATACACATTCCAGGCTACAAATACTGCGGGCCTGGTATGCGAATAGAACAGAGATTGAAGCGAGGTGACATCCCTGTCAATTCGTTGGACGAAGTGTGCAAGGAACACGACATTGACTACGCAACCAGTAGCATGTTGGAAAATAGGCACGTAGCCGACACCATTTTTGTGGAAANAAGGAACACGACATTGACTACGCAACCAGTAGCATGTTGGAAAATAGGCACGTAGCCGACACCATTTTTGTGGAAAAAGCCAAGTCGACAGTTAGATCGCCCAAGTCCAAACTCGGCGAACAAATAGCTTCCTGGGAAATGTCTAAGATTATGAAAACTAAAGTGAAGAGGGAAATGGGTTTGATGTTTGGAAGGAAGAAAAAACCAGGAAGACATGGAGGAAACCTCGCAAAGTAAAGAAACTAGGAGACATCTCTCTTTTCATCTTGCAGACACTCAGCATACTCAGCAGTCTTATCGGTGGTGCAAGTGGTATTGTGAGACCAGTGAACAGAGCAAAGGAGGAAAATAAGCAGTTGGCAGAACACATGTGCCACAATAGGAATATGGAGACACTTGCTAAAGGTAAAAAATGGCAGCGGACTCTATCTTAGACTGTACTGTGTAGGAGGTGGTGGTGGGAAAAACGAAAATGGGGGAGGAGGGTCGGGCGAAAGAAGCGGTCTTAAGGCTACTACCCAGTCGTCCACTCACCAACATAGACATACAAAAGTTTTCTCGTAAATTACAAACATCCAATTTCCGAGGCATGTTCATGTGTGGCCACCTTCCGCACCCGTCCGAGGCAAGTTGAGTGTGGTATGTTAAACCTAGATACCAGCCTCGGGCCGGGGTCACATTGGACTGTGTAAAATAAGTGAGCTGATATGGTAGAATAATTTGAAAGCTATGGTAATTTAAGGGTTCCACCAGACCTTAAAATGCATTTGAGAGCCACGTGATTACAGTACAGCTACGAAGCAGAGAAATAGCCTCGAGAATGGAACTGTGGACATCTATGTCTGTGCTTCCTTTCAAGGTAGATATACAAACTATAATTAACGAGGACGCACTACATGTAGGCATCAGTCATGTCCATAGCCCTGATTGTGTAGAGCAATAGCTCGGAATTGCGTTTCGTGCACTTTCGCCCACTGAAACTGGAGGAGTTGTGGTCCATCGTGCTGATAGATTATCAATTTTACTTANGCGTTTCGTGCACTTTCGCCCACTGAAACTGGAGGAGTTGTGGTCCATCGTGCTGATAGATTATCAATTTTACTTATCTGTACTATACATAGATGAACGCAATTGCATGCTTCGTTACATCAAGGGCGGCAGTAAGAGAATAGAGGCGTGTGTACCCACAGGTTCGTATGAGATTGAAGATATAGGCGAATACCGTAAGTGTGANGCAGTAAGAGAATAGAGGCGTGTGTACCCACAGGTTCGTATGAGATTGAAGATATAGGCGAATACCGTAAGTGTGAACTGAGGCCAGATGTGACATTGTTGCAGCGAGGAGATGCTAATATTCTACACAGCGATATGTACTGTACTGCTCAGATAGACTTCACGCGAAGCGATAAACAAGAAGCTATGCTTGGATTCGAGAACGCAAAGTACGAAGTGAATAAAATGCACCTATCTACCCTACATGTAAACATTTTTCCCGTTAATGTTATAAGAATAAACTGTAATTTGGGTACCAGATTGTACCTCAACAGCCAGCTCAGCCAAATACTACACGAATTATCCGCGATGATACATCCACGCTTTAAGCTAATGGATCTACCGAAGGCACCTATTATAGTTCCGGTCGTGAAGGGGGAAATAACTGTATGCCTACATCTACGCAAAGATGGGTTTGAAATTTAAGCGAATGAGTACTAAAGTAATAAAAGCAGTTTATCATACCAAACCGGAAGTCAGTACAAGGCGAGCACCTAGAGCACTAACATTTGAAAACATGCATTTCCTTAGAAGATTGGGACTGGCGTTCACTAATATGGACATGGAAATATTAAACGCAGCAGAGCCAGCGTGCTTCGAAGATGCAATCACCAAGGCGGAAACCAAATGTACACGCCTTTTCGGCCAGGTTCGTACACACCCTCGTCCGAGGTTCGGACCTAGGTACAATACCAAGATATATACACTGTGCCATGTAATTTGTATTTGAGATTCCGAGCAACGCTAACAAAGGCAAGCAACACCATACCTGTAACAATGAAAATAATAAGAAATGGTATACTTAACATGATAAGTAGCATAGCGTACAAACTGAATGGATGCGAAGTGGATGTGATGGGAGATATTGGAATTATGGCCACCATCTCTAATTTAAGCACGACGAACTACCAGGGACTAAAATACCAGGCTGATGATCGAAGAGGATGTTAAGGTTCCAGTCTATGCTAATGGTAAATTTTAATTATGTATTCCGCTTGCCATGCTTTTATGGTTCGCTGAAGACTACCAGCATTTAATTATTAATTCCAAGCAGGAGTTAGTTATTCTCATGGACAACACGCAAGCGAACATGGTCCTAGGTACCNGCATTTAATTATTAATTCCAAGCAGGAGTTAGTTATTCTCATGGACAACACGCAAGCGAACATGGTCCTAGGTACCGCCGCATCACCGGAAGCCACGGTGCTGGCAATACGATCTACCGAATGGCTGCTTCCCTCCATGCAGGTAAAAATGTCAGAGCATGTGAAATTTTTTAAATATGCAGAGAAAGGTAGTAACATCGATATTGCATTTCGTACATGGAGTTTAGAGAAGTACCAGAGTGTACCATGCTCCGTGAGCATAAATTAGAATGTCAAAACAAGTTTCACATGTGAGAAACCACGCTACATAATAATTGCATTTTAGGCAAGCAAACAGAATGCTGAGAATGCAGACTGTTAGAAATTCCATCATGCTAACATTAAGAATGTTAAGGTTTTCCTTAACACTGAGTGTTACCCATATGGAGATTTAAACATAGCTTTCACAAATGGTATGTGCATGGTACCATACCAAGTGTATCCATGACTTTCAGAGATCCTACTATGGGCAAATGCAGCCACCGGTGCTGGAACCGGACAAGTTCATGAACATCGCTCCACTGCTGGTGTTTGACATTAGTAAACAGGATGATAGAATAAAGTTAGGCGTACTCGAATGCAGGAGTGAATATACTGCCTCGGAGAATTTCCCAGCCTACCCTCAGGCATATGCCTTATTAATTCCCAATAGACTGGTCATGTACAATGTGCGCGACAGAGTAGTTAAAATACTAACGTAATTTGTACCTATAGTCCATTCGCCATCAACTATCACAATGTTCGCGAACGTTCAGGGCTGCATGTCTCTGTGTGGTTTCATTATTAAATGCATCTGAATATTGTATGTAGATGGCAGCATAGCGAGAAGTACATATCTACTACCTTTTCCATACAGGACGCTCATCAGGAAAAGTAAGGTAACAAATATATGTATGGAAAAATTCTGTGACATTCTCAATTGGAAGATGGCGATGTAGTATACGATAAAGTACGTGATGTACTTACTTCAATGGTGGCTATGGAGATGGATGGTTTTGTCTTAGTGGCTGGCGCGGGACAGAATATATGGCTGAGCATCTATTGTGGTGCGAACATAAAACTATGTGATCTGCAGACAGAGTATGACTGTCCTTCATTAAGAGCATTGAATTCTTGTTACATAGAAAACAAACATGACTGTGATGCATACAGACTAGTCTGGTCATGTCTGTACTCGAACACACTGCTGCTGAGGATGTGGGTTGTGGAGTATGGTACATACCACCATGGTGGTGGGATGCAATTGTAATTGTGTTTTTATTGACAGCAGGAAATATAAATAGTGACCTGTGATGAGAGAAAACTACTGTACTACTCGATACCATCATGGATGGACTTATAGCAAAACTGAAATGTAATGCTCAGTATAGGGCACTGACGGATCTAGTGGTCGGAACGCGGTACACAGCATTGGATTTCCGGCAGGCAGAGACATCTTACGGCAAGTGCGAAACAAGATTGTTGAAAGCAGAGTTTCGGGTACGTTTACCTTTACACTATGTTCAACTGACCATGGAGAGCGACATGGCAATGCTAACGAGACTACAGTGCACAGTCTAAGCAGGCATCAAGCCTATTGGCAATGGCAAGACAATGCATGTGCTAGAATTGACATAATATGGGGTATACATAGGAAGAAAATAGTNCATGGAGTTTAGAGAAGTACCAGAGTGTACCATGCTCCGTGAGCATAAATTAGAATGTCAAAACAAGTTTCACATGTGAGAAACCACGCTACATAATAATTGCATTTTAGGCAAGCAAACAGAATGCTGAGAATGCAGACTGTTAGAAATTCCATCATGCTAACATTAAGAATGTTAAGGTTTTCCTTAACACTGAGTGTTACCCATATGGAGATTTAAACATAGCTTTCACAAATGGTATGTGCATGGTACCATACCAAGTGTATCCATGACTTTCAGAGATCCTACTATGGGCAAATGCAGCCACCGGTGCTGGAACCGGACAAGTTCATGAACATCGCTCCACTGCTGGTGTTTGACATTAGTAAACAGGATGATAGAATAAAGTTAGGCGTACTCGAATGCAGGAGTGAATATACTGCCTCGGAGAATTTCCCAGCCTACCCTCAGGCATATGCCTTATTAATTCCCAATAGACTGGTCATGTACAATGTGCGCGACAGAGTAGTTAAAATACTAACGTAATTTGTACCTATAGTCCATTCGCCATCAACTATCACAATGTTCGCGAACGTTCAGGGCTGCATGTCTCTGTGTGGTTTCATTATTAAATGCATCTGAATATTGTATGTAGATGGCAGCATAGCGAGAAGTACATATCTACTACCTTTTCCATACAGGACGCTCATCAGGAAAAGTAAGGTAACAAATATATGTATGGAAAAATTCTGNCATATCTACTACCTTTTCCATACAGGACGCTCATCAGGAAAAGTAAGGTAACAAATATATGTATGGAAAAATTCTATGACATTCTCAATTGGAAGATGGCGATGTAGTATACGATAAAGTACGTGATGTACTTACTTCAATGGTGGCTATGGAGATGGATGGTTTGGTCTTAGTGGCTGGCGCGGGACAGAATAGATGGCTGAGCATCTATTGTGGTGCGAACATAAAACTATGTGATCTGCAGACAGAGTATGACTGTCCTTCATTAAGAGCATTGAATTCTTGTTACATAGAAAACAAACATGACTGTGATGCATACAGACTAGTCTGGTCATGTCTGTACTCGAACACACTGCTGCTGAGGATGTGGGTTGTGGAGTATGGTACATACCACCATGGTGGTGGGATGCAATTGTAATTGTGTTTTTATTGACAGCAGGAAATATAAATAGTGACCTGTGATGAGAGAAAACTACTGTACTACTCGATACCATCATGGATGGACTTATAGCAAAACTGAAATGTAATGCTCAGTATAGGGCACTGACGGATCTAGTGGTCGGAACGCGGTACACAGCATTGGATTTCCGGCAGGCAGAGACATCTTACGGCAAGTGCGAAACAAGATTGTTGAAAGCAGAGTTTCGGGTACGTTTACCTTTACACTATGTTTAACTGACCATGGAGAGCGACATGGCAATGCTAACGAGACTACAGTGCACAGTCTAAGCAGGCATAAAGCCTATTGGCAATGGCAAGACAATGCATGTGCTAGAATTGACATAATATGGGGTATACATAGGAAGAAAATAGTGTCTATCTCTCTCTCGCCGCAGTAGAACGCTGGCTCTCCAAACATGTACACCACATTCAACCCGCTGTAAATGGTCAAGTATGGTTATGTTATGACTGGGTACCAGCATGTTCAGTTCAAACCTCCTGGACTGCCTGAGTAAGTGGAAAGACACAATAGACACTGGGTGAGTAAAAAATTTGAAAGCGAAGAGGAATGTCTAGCATTACACCAGATGTCATGCATTGTTATTGCGTGTCATGTGTATTACCTGCGATCAGACACGAAGCTGCCTTGCACCATAAAGACTTTGATAACTCATGCGAACGACGAGAATATACATCAGGTATGGGTTATGCAGTCAATTGCATATGAGCTGTACCATCCCAACACCGGTGCTATTACCTATTGGACTTATATCTGTACATGTGAATAGAAGACATCCATCATGAAGCGTGGAGCAGTTACATGGAAGACAACGTGTTTACAGCTAACATGTGAAATTTACTTGGCGACAATATAAGAAGCAACAAGTGTTAAATATCGCCCCCTGTCATCAGCAGTGCAGCATTTAGTAGATAACTGCTGCCACATTCGCCATGAGCAATACATATAACACACATGAGTGTGAAACATTTCTGCCAGAAAATGTGAACTTGTATGAGAGGTACTTTATCGGATAAAGGCGGATGGTGTTTAAACCAGAGCGTAGATACGAGCACGTTCAGATATGTGATGGTGAAAATCATATGTGGGGATACTATGATGGCTGTGGTAATTTTCACAGTGAGATTCTACCCTGCTACAAGTACGATAGGTGTACTGTCGCTAATCTCTGACCAAACAATCATCTACCTGGAAATTGACACATTCTTGCAGTGCACACAGAATTTGAAGATATTACCGAACTGCATCATGAGAACAGAAAAGTGGACTTTGTCCTATGCGACATAGACAATGGTACACCCTGCTGGTGTAACGAAGAGTGTACAGGCCACATACATACCACTATGCTGGAAGACTGTAGAAGCAAATTGATCCTACCCTGCTCGGCAAAGGTCTGCAGTGTATATAAGTAACAAAATATTAATTAACGTACATGTGTGTGGGAGCCATACATTATGGATATCGAAGCCTCGGGTATGGACAGCACAACAGTCCAGGGAGAACTGACATGTCGCAGAAAGTGTTAGTGTTGGGAAGATATTTGTGACCTTGTTGCACGCTTTCTGATGCACACATATGAGAGAAAGCTATATAAGATTCCCGTATTCGGCTCTGACCAGAGACTGCCTACACCAACATGATGCTGGGTCATAGTACAGTCACCTATGATGTCGGGGATGAAGCTGAGCAGAGGCGAGGACTGTGATGGCATAGCTTATTTGGTGCTTGCCCATAATCCGGAAGCAGATGATCACTGCCAGCAAATGGGTATATGTAGAATGCCTGGGAGGTGTGCTGTATACTACATGCGCACAGACACACCTCAACTGTGCAGTGAGAACGAGGTGGTGACACATGTCATAATGCATGATGCCATCCAATATCACCTCCCCAAATAAAAGCCTGCAGAACTGTCAGTGATATCAATTCCCACCATCAACATCGCCGACTACGAGAGTGACACCCAACTGCCACGCACCACCACCGCCGCTCCCTGGTGAACAAGGCATCACATCCTGCTCTAAGGTGCAAGTGGCCGATGAGGGTGATACCTGTCATCACCACCATCCAGTCGGAGGTAACATGTACAATTAAGCGACAGGCACCACTTGCCACCCACAGACACCAATAGAAGCAGCCTGCCATCTGTCAGCATTGTGGTGCAGGTGTCAGTGAGTCCACATCGTTGCCGAGTCCACATCGTCGCCACGGGTTGCGCCCAACTTGACCAAATATCAGTGCTCTGTCGGCAGCAGAGAGACAGGAGGTGCTGAGACGCCTCTTCGCATGCCTTCTGGATAATATTTAGAAAATGTATGTAGAGGGAGAGATGTNATCAACATCGCCGACTACGAGAGTGACACCCAACTGCCACGCACCACCACCGCCGCTCCCTGGTGAACAAGGCATTACATCCTGCTCTAAGGTGCAAGTGGCCGATGAGGGTGATACCTGTCATCACCACCATCCAGTCGGAGGTAACATGTACAATGAAGCGACAGGCACCACTTGCCACCCACAGACACCAATAGAAGCAGCCTGCCATCTGTCAGCATTGTGGTGCAGGTGTCAGTGAGTCCACATCGTTGCCGAGTCCACATCGTCGCCACAGGTTGCGCCCAACTTGACCAAATATCAGTGCTCTGTCGGCAGCAGAGAGAAAGGAGGTGCTGAGACGCCTCTTCGCATGCCTTCTGGATAATATTTAGAAAATGTATGTAGAGGGAGAGATGTTTGTAAATGTTATGTTTTTTTTAAGTATCATTGTATATATGATCATCAATAAATTCATATAAATTTGTAACTGTACCCAATGTGTTCTTTATCTGTCTCGGGTGGGGGGGGGCAGGTAACAAACATACCCGAAACTCAAGTACCTGTATATTGAAGCTACCACAAACATACAACACATGCATACTTTCATTCATCGTTAGTATTATATTAAGCGTAACATTAATATATATAAATTGACTGTAGAGGCACAGTTGTCAGTATAGTAAAAATCTAACATTATTCTCTGTAGAGATGGTGAATATACACACGAAACACAAGTGTGCTGGATGCCGCAACCACTGTATATGTAGGGAGAGAGACGATGTGTACATACACACCGTCTCATGAAGCGCAAGTACCTCGAATGGGAACAAGTATAATGTATGCTGGAGGTCACACCCGCTAGGGAATGTGGAGTGAGAGGCAGGTCATACATGTACTACAACTACTATATACACTGGAGACCTCAGCCACTGGGTATGCAGGGCGTGAGAGATTGGTCATACATGAACCACAAATACCTTGTATACTTGAGACCGCAACCGCTGGGTATGTATGGTGTGGGAGTGGTGTTTATTACACACTATTCCGGCGTTCGCGGCCACTGCCTTACTAAACAAGTGTGTAGGGGAACGGAGTGGCCCCTCCATCCATCCCGAGCGATCATACAATATATATACCACCCGCCAGCCTGCAGCTAGTTACTTGTGAGATGACAGCTCGTTCGAGTGTACCCTGTTCGTTCGTTTGCTCTCACACGCTATCTTCACGTGCGCACTTCATCATTGGCCGTTCTTCACGTCCAATGCTTGTAGTAAGTGTTCCATTATCAATTGTAACTCGGTTCTAGTTGGCCAGTAAACTTGGTAGCTTGCTACATTAGCATGTGTGTGTGTCTCAACGGCACTCATTACCTACGCAGTTATTCAGGAGAGGTGGTCCTGCAAGCAATGAACGAGGTGCGTGCCTGCTGGGGAGGAAAGGATTCAGCCCACAGTCCTTCCTTCCCCACTTTGTGTCGGGGAGGGAGGCGAAAGGTATGCTCCTATCCTGAACCTTAATGTGCTAGGTCCAGCCCCTTCGAGGCAGGCTGTGATGTGTCTACAAAAACAAACAAAACACTGTCCTTCAGGGATGAAATCTGCAGTCGATACAAGGCAGCTTGTTCCCGGAGTGGGGATGGCCCCACCTCCCTTAGGCTACAAAAAATGAAAAATAATACTCATGCACGGGTTGGCGGTAGATTCTCGTGTTCATTTACACCACTTTTTTTTTTATTTGTATGTTGTTGTTACAGAGGCATGGCACACACTCTCTCTGTAACATATCTGACCGTTACTGACATTATTCGTAATAGGACCCACGTGCGAGTGTCGGTGGTTAGATGTTTGCACTTAAAGCAAATAAAAAAACTGACATTCTCCCATCCTGCCTGCTGCGGTGTTCTGAGACACTATAGTACGAGGAAGGAATAGCTGTCTTTCCTTCTCATAGTATACTATCGGTCATGAATGTTAGGCGAATTATTACGCCCTCCTTCTGTGTGGGAGGGTGATCGATCAATACGGCCTGCTCTGACCCCACAAGTATTTTCAGCTCAGACTCGCTGTGCACGCATATGCATGCCTGTAGACTACATGCAGTGGCCCCCTGCGGCATGTGGGTGTGGATGAAGTTGTGATGGAATGCAATGGCGCTCTGGGAGAGTCTGGAAACACTCAGAGCGAACCCCTTTTGTTTTTTATATGTCTGTTCGCTATACTGTGTGGGTACTCAATCGATATGGGAACATGAAGTGTGTCTTGATAGGTTTAGACTTGGTGCGAGGCAAATGTTTTCAAGCCGGCTTAGTTTTATACATTTCCCCATAGGTTCCCTCCGGGTCGTCCGGTGTCGAGCAGCCCTTCGCACATTCCATCAGACCGGCCAGTCGAGACATCCTTTGTTGGGTATTCTCCACCTCTTCCATGAGCAAGATGATTTCTGGTCGTTCCTCCTTTCTGTCTTTCCCTTCATTCACATCGCCATCATTATCTCAGTCATCTCAGCTTTGAGTTTCTTCTTCTTCCACAACGAATCCATATCCATTGTCTAACTCACCTATGATACAACCACTTGCACTAGAGTGCGGTTTCTGCCATCGTGTATTTGCCGATCCTACGAATGGCTTGCATCATGAATGCATCTGCTCCCTTAACCCATTCAGGGAGGCACAGTAAATGTGCGATAGATGTGGGAAGGCATTTGCTCGCACTGACAAACTCACCAACCATCGTGTAACATGCACAGGACTAATAAGGCAGGATTCATCAATCAACTGAATGTTCTGCAATGATAGCTTCATCCACACTGCATATGCACTACATCAAAAACATGGGTTGCATGGCCAACCCCGATGACAAGACACTGGAGTGCGACAAGAGCGAAAGACAGTTTACATGGACAGATAAACTGCGAGCTTACAGCACTAAATGCAATGGAATCACCCCTCCCCACTCCACATGCCAGCGAAACGAGCCCAAGTAGCTGTGTCATCTGCTTCCCAGCCAGGGCCATCCAATGCGCTGCAGCTCATACCATTGTACAAATGGCTCTCAATATTGCTGCTGAGGGCCGATCTCGTCATAGGGTTATCGTCACTGGCGCCGGCGAGTGTAACGAGTATGGTTTTCTGGAGGTGGAGAGCGCATTTTGGGACATCATGAAGACACACATCGCCGAGAATACCTCGAGCCAGTACGTGGATATTTGCGGCTACCTCGAGAGGATGAAGGTGAATATCATTAGCCAGCTGGAGCAGGAGATTGAGGACCAGGGGGTGGTTAAATTTAATGTTTTTCTGGAGTGCGCATATGGCAAACTGGAGCTGCACATTGACGAGATGGACTAGTGAGCCTTCAAAACTAAGAATTAGCCCCTCTTCAATACTGGCGACATTGAAGATGCTGTGTTGGCCGCCATTGCTAAGATATGCCAGGAGGAGGACGAGTATATTGGGAAGGGAAGTGGCTGGGCTGTCACATCTGTGAAAAGGCTTCAGCTGTGTGTCAACAAGCTTGACCCACTGGACTTCCTCCTACATGGCTCTGCCTGCACACATTGAAGCCAAGAAGGCAATTATTAATCCACAAAACCTCGACCAGCAGTACTTCAAATAGGCGGTCCTGTCACCCTATGGAGAGGGTGTGAATCCTGCGTGTGTCAACCAACAGCATTATGACCTGGAGATGCATTTCAACTTCGGTGGACAAAAGTTCCCAACCCCTCTGCTTGAAATACCCCTGTTCGAGAGAGGTCAAATCCAGGGGTCAGCTTGAACATCTACGCACATGACGACGATGGTAAGGTAGTCCAAATATGAGTATCGAAGAGTGAACTAGCTCGCAACTTTGCTCTATCCTTTATGAAGATGGAAGATACAAACTCACATTATTGCTACATAGCCGACTTCTTCCAGCTGTTACATTCGCAGGTGACTGGCTATGATCACACCATTAATATTTGCAACTTCTGTCTCAAGGGGTACGATAATCACCCACAAGTGATGAGTCTTACAGGTGCTGAGACACTGGCTGAGCACAGCAGGTACTGTAACGGACATACTTCAGTCCATGATGACATGCCCCAGCCAGAGAAGAACGGTAAGCCTCCTGTGCTCAAGTTCCAGAACTATCATAACATTGATAAGGTGTTTGTAGTCGTGTATGTCGACTTTGAAGCCCTACTAGTGCATGTCCAGATGTGCCAGCCAAACCCAGAGGCATCATACACATATAGGTACCATAAGCACGAGCCCTACAGCGATGACATCTACACCAATATAGATAATAACATAACACCGGCCTCCAAGTCCTCCAGCCTCCCCACAGATGTGAAATGATACACCAGGGAAGACACATCGAACTGTTTATGGAGCAAGTCATGAGGATTGGAAATCTAGTGAAGGAACTATATAGCCAGCCCGAGACTATGTGTGTGTGCTGACCACTGGCAAACGAATTGGCTATGCTCTGGCCACCACCTGCTACCACTGTTCCGGCCCCATCACCCACGATAACTGCAAGGTGCACGACCGCGACCATTTCACCGGCAACTTTATTTGCGTATCTTGTAATAACTGTAACAAGCTCCATCACCATCCCAAGAGACTGCCAAACCTCTTCCATAACTTGATGTACGATGCAAATTTTATTAATAAGCATCTTGGCTACGTTACCCAGTACATATTTATGATCCCGCACACAGAGAAAAAACTTATTAGCTTCAGTAAATGTTTGGGTGACAAATTTACTATTCAATTTATTGGCACATTTAGATTTATATCTTCCAGCCTCGCAATGCTTGCGCAGAACCTACAATCGGCCAAATTTAAGACTGTAGTATCCTTCTTCAACCCTGGTCAGCTCGGGTTGGTGACTCGGAAAGGAGTGTTCCCCTACAACTATGTCAACTCGTGGGAGAAGCTTGATGAGCTACAGCTGCTGGGCATGGATGCATTTCACAACTGCCTCACCAGATGCAGCACCACCGAAAAGGAGTACCATTACACACAGACAGTCTGGACTATGTCTGTCCACTTACGGACTTGATTGTATCTGCTATGTGAAGGCCCCTGGATTCTTGATTGATACAATGTTGCCCAAGACACAAGTGGAGTAAAACTTATTTTTCGACTACGATGTCTACCTGTTTATCGAGGCTGGTATCCGGGGAGTGGTGCATCGCCCCATGTGATGCTTGATGCATCACATGGGGTGATCAACAAGGATGTCCCTGCTACATATGATGCCAGCAGGCCATCTACCTACATCCAATATGTATACACCAACAACTTGTATGGATGGGTAAGGTCCCTGCTGCTGCCATACGACAATTTCAAATAGACTGGCATAGATATTGATGTTATGTCTGTGCCCAACAATGGTTATGTTGACTATATACTGCAGGTGGATATGGAGTATCCTACCACACTCCGCGAGGACCATAAAGACCTTCTGTTCCTGTCAGTAAATTAGTGTTCCCTGGGTTCCAAACAAACCAAGCTCATGACCACCCTTGAGACAAAGAAGAATTATATTGTAAATTATGTTAATATCAAGCAGGCATTGGGTCCTGGGTTAAGGCTGAAGGCTATACATCGTGCTCTACAAATCAACCAGAAGGCTTGGCTGAAATCTTAAATTGAACTGAATACAGAGGAAGGCCAGTCAGCCACAAACACCTTCGAGAAGGACTTTTACAAGTTAATGAACAATTCTATACACGGTAAGTTCATGGAGAATAAATATAAATGCCAGTGTATGGAACTTGTATGCACGGAACTGTGTACGAAGAAGCTTATCGCCAAACCAGCTTTCAAATGCCAAACAATATACAACGAATCTCTATCGCTGGTAAAATTAGATTATTAACATATTGTATTTGATAAGCTCATCTATGCTGGCTTCGCCATACTTAGCCTGTCAAAGATTCTCATGTACCATCTCCACTACGACGTATTGAGGGTTTGGTATGGCGGCAACATGGGTCTGATATACACAGACATAAGCTTCTTTGTCATGGAGATTGCCTGCCCCAACTTCTACAGGGAGCTCGTCTCAGACCCGGCACTTATGGCCAAGTTCGACACCAGTGCCTACCCTCCCACTCATCCCTGCTACTCGCCCGCCAATGCAAGGGTGATTGGCAAATTCAAGGATGAGTACAGAGGCAATGATGCGATTGAGTTTGTCGGACTGAGGGCAAAGCTGTATGCTTATAAGTGTAAGGATAAATTAGCAAAGCGAGCTAAAGGGATACATAAGAGAGTCGTACAAAATATCACCATAGAAGATTATAAACTGATATTAATGAACCAGCCAGTGATGAGAGTACATGCCAACAGCATTAGGTCGCACCATCATGATGTATATACTGAATGTACTAATAATCTAGTTCTTTCATGGGTGGACGACAAATGCATTGCCCGGGACGATGCCATTCATGACATCCCTTATGGCTACCATAAATAATAATAATGTTCCGTACAAACACCTCTAGGGCAGGCATGTATCATTATATATGTGTCGGGAGAGGGAATGGGGTCGGGATGCATAGTAGGAGGCAGTTCCTCGCCCCAGGATTTTCGAAGCTGAAGCACTTCCATTCCCCTCTTCCACAACGAATGATATGTGTGTGTGATGATTTGTTCAATGTATGTATTTTTTCCAGCAGCATACTATAGCACATGCAAGAGCCATATTCATCTTACCAGGTATGCTGTTGTTATGGATGATATGAGTATTTCCTGTTGTGTGTATGTACTGTTTCTGGAATCCCTCGTGCACATACCTGTACACTGTTCCAGTTATCGGTGTTTTTCAACATACTATAGCACATGCAAGAGCCATATTCATCTTGTTAGGTATGCTGAATGGAAGCATGCTGTAGCCCGTGCAAAAGGTATCCTAATCTTCTCAGGCGTGTTTCCAGTATGTCCTGCTGTGTGTATGTACTGTTTTTTTCCAGTAGCATTCTGTAGCACATACAAGAGCCACATTTATCTTGTCTGGAGTGTTGCTGTAGGTAGATGGTGGCACTGTTGAAAGGTGGTTCGTTGAAACCAGTGCTAGAGGTATCCTTATATTTTCAGGCATGTTACCATATGTCATGATATGTGTACTATTTCACATTCTAAAATCATTCACGTATGTACTAACGCACAGGATTTATCTTCTATGTTGGATCTCCGACATGGGGTTGTGAATATGAAATTGTATTCATATTACATTAGGACTGTACTCACTAGTGATAGCATTGTACTTGCTTTTATTCACTAGTTACTGTGCTGTCCCCCCTTTTCTTTTCATCTACCTCTACTGTACTCTTCCTTTTTGCTGTAGACTGTCTGTGCATTAGTTTGTTCGCATTTTTTCTTGTAGGTTGGTCGTTTTTCCCCTTATGGTGTTTTTACTAGAGTCGTTTACTGTCCCGGTCCCAAGACCAGGAGTCGTCCGCATGGTTATGCCATGCTGAAGGTAAAGTGCGATGGCAACACTGCGTAGGTTGAGGGAGGGCGGGTGCGGTGAGAGCGAGAGAAACCATGCTGCTGCTGTTGTGTAAGTGGCTAATTAATCTACTGCTAGTTGTTACAGAACGAAAATGTTTCCCAAACGCGAGCGAGTATCGGCTACGTTCTGGCCCATGCGCAGTGAGGTAGTGTGTATATAGCGTTCCTCCCCATGTAGGCTTGGGTGTGCGCGCGCTCGTCCTATAGTTCGTTTCACCTTAAGTTGACATCCTTAAAGCTAGTTTTTAGAAAAATGTATGTTTATTTGTTTTATTATTTTAATTATTATGAGCATGCAGGACTGTGGCCACGGTGCTGGGTAGACTGTCGGTATGTTTTTATAAATATCTTTTACACACCTAGCGAACCAACACACACAAAAATGGCTGTGCTAATACCGACACTCCTTGCCGTGAACTGTAGCACTTCGATCACTCTCTGGTGACAAGTGAGGGAGTTAAGATGGCCACCTATGGCAGCCGATTGGTGGCAGTGATGGAGGAGGGCGTGAGAAGCAAGAGAGCGGGGTGGGAGGAATATGAGAAAAACCCCAAGGGATAGAACAAACGAGAGAGGCATGAAGGAGAGTGAAAGGACTCTGAAAAACCCCGAGGGATAGAACATGGGAGACGAGAGAGATAGGATGAACGAGAGAGATAGGAAGGCAAATTGAAGGACTGTGAGAAAACCCTCTCAAGGTACGAGAGTTACGAAGCAACGAGAGAGCATGATAGCAATAAATGAGATCAGGAGGACTCTGAAGAAACTCCAGGGGTAGTAGATGGGAGAGGGGGATATGACATGGGAGGTAGGAAGGAGACTGGGATGACTCTGAGAAAACCCCGGGGGTGTGGGATGGGAGAGGGGGCAAGAAACTAGCGAGAGATGTGGGATGAATGTGGAGACCCCCCTGCCGCCGAGGGATAGAACGAACGATAGAGGCAGGAAGGAGTCCGGAAGGACTCTGGGAAAAGCCAAGGGGGAGGGAGACGAGAAAGGGAGGCATATTTAAAGATAATCCCAGTGCTGTGAGACGGGAAAGGGGGATATGACATGGGTGACGACGAGAGATAGGATGGACGAGAGAGGTAGGAAGGCGACTGGGAGAACATGGAGACAAGAGAGAGCGAGAGAATGGGACAATTAAGAGAAAACCCTAAATGGAATGCAAGAGCATGATGTGCTGAGGTTGAGTGATGGAGCAGGAGGTAAAAAAAGGGAAATCCAAGATGACTGCTGCTAGCGAGGAATGACAGCGCAGGAGGTTTCCGTGTGACGTCATCCAAGGTCGCTTGGCTCGTCCTTCGTTCCCAGCTCCAAGTCCCTAATGCAGAACCGGTCATTTCCTACTAATATTATTACATATTTCTATTATTAATATAAATTCTTATCACTCATATATAAATGACTTATGCATGCGTTGTTAATAAGAAACCCCAAAGAAGAAATTCTAGTCTTGTCAAGTGTGAGAAGCTTATACCTAAGAAATTAAAAGGGTGATAATATTTTGAGTTTAAATTTCTGAGTATATGTGGCATATTTATTCGTAAAAAGAGAAAATAAACGGAATAAACTTACATAATTTCCGAAATATGGTCGCTGCATCGAACCTTACTATAGTTACATTTTGACATCCAACTACAGTCATTCTACCACAAGCTATATGACCTAAAATTACACGCAGCCGAATTCGGCTACGTTTTGCAACACTGCTTCACCAAGAAAGGAAGCCAGTCTGCCGCGGTGGGGGAGTTGTTGAAACTGACGTGAAAAATTATCACCAAATTATTGACTGATTTATTTCATGAAATAGACGCAGAGTGTTTTTATCAAAGTAGTGTAATAGTTTTACATGGCAAGTACAGTTGCGATTACATGTTATTCTTAAAATTTCCATTTAAGTTATTTGAAAAATATTTAAAGTATTTGTGCTTTATACGGTATTATAATGCAATTTTTGGCAGCGTTAGAAAAACAGTAAGTGTATTCTTTTGACAATAGAATAGATGTAGATGGTACCGGGTAGGTTTAGGTTATGGGATGCAACGAATGTATGTATTCTATGGCTGTGGTATGATTCACAGAAGTAAGAGTTTCTTACTTCTTAACTCCATGGTATTATCACAGACTAAAGATGAGGTAGATCGGTTATTCGTCTTCTGCACTGATATCCGTTGGACAGTACATATCAGTTCGTACCACTTCCTGGATATCTCTTAGATGTTACAAAACCTCCAATGGCTATTCCTTATGGTAAGTGTATAAATCTAAACATGTCTAAAGGATATCCACAACATCTATAACCTTGTGTGTATATTTGGCGGATAGTTGGATATCTTTTGGCAGTCTTTTGGATGTAACTTTGCTATTTCTGGATGTCCCCGGATAACCAGAACGTCCGTGGGGACATCCACCATTAGATGTTCTTTGGATGTCTGTGTGCAATATGGGCATTCACCTACCACACCTTTACACGAAGTACTGTATTTCGTAATTATGGATTTTACACTAAAGTGACGGACACGCCTCTCTTAGTTTCAAGTCGTGTGAACGCCCTAGTTATGTTGTTTTATTTACGGTTTATGATATTAGGTAATGAATGAATAGTTTTATTTTCGCTGTGTGCGTGTTTCACTTTGTATAAGGAAGGTTCATGAGTGGTTTGCCACTCACTTACTACTATTTTACAAGAAGTAGTATTCTGAAGATGGGATTAGATACGCTTCAGGTATCATCGGCATTGTTCGTGTCTCAAAGGCGAAGCCATAAGAATTCGAAAAGCTTCCGTATTTTATATTTACGGAGCTTATCTCCGTTATTAGTCATTACGGAGTGCCTTTCTGTTAAATTACTCTACATCTCCGTAAAATTTTCCGTAAATGTAAAAAATTTTCTAAGAGTGTGCGTCTGTACATCCAACATTGGCGTACCCCAAAGGAATACAACTGTCGAAGACACATGGTCAACATTGACGAACGNTGCGTCTGTACATCCAACATTGGCGTACCCCAAAGGAATACAACTGTCGAAGACACATGGTCAACATTGACGAACACGTTTGTTTGTATCTAAATTTAAAAAAAGTACTTTTTTTATTAATATAATACTTTTTCCTAAATGTTTTCAAACTGCATTACAAATTGGCTAGAAGAAGTATACAAACGTCTGAAAGTACCTGTTTACTAATCAGTGTTCTAAATTCAAATCCAATCCACGCCGTTTTTGCTAGTCGTGTTAGCAGAAACGCAGTGCAATTTTGGGACACGGAGACTGATTGTGGCACTAGCGAGCGAGATTGGTCTACCTAATCTTTCGTCTATGGGTATTATACCTGTACAAATAGCAGGAAAAAACAGTATTTTGTAATAGCGCAATTTGGCTACTTGATGATCTAAATAGGTTAATATGAGTGACAATTTCCGAACGTTAGTAGACATGCAAATGTAAAGACCTGCCTTTCTATGGCAGTGGTGTGACCACTACACCAGGCGGTTGGCCTTGTACGTGCACGTGTGTGCCGACGGCTGAGCCTCTCTGTGTTGGGCTGCGTTATGAGTTGCAAGGGGCTCCTCCTACTGCACAAGGTGTCCTCTTCTCTGGGTGTTCTGTTGGCGCCCTGCTTACTCCGTAGCTTTGTATCATTCACAAGTAGACTGTCATCAACATAACCACTTTGAGAAAAAAAAATTTCATTAAAAATTAGATATAAGAAAAGGTGCTAACAAGTTAGGTTATTGTTGTGGAAACCGCAAATTTATAACAAACAACTTTATTGAAGCTTTTTTGTGCCATAAGAGCAACCTACGTGTTCGGTCTCAACAGTCATGTTAAATTTTCAATTTATGTGCCATAATATTTTCAATGAAATAACTAAATTATTTCGTTTTATAGTACATTTACATTTTACTGATGCCTTCAAATGTAGTCAGCAAGTATATATTGATAATGATGCTGGAGTAGTTACGTTATTACTAAGAACTTGACAAAAATTAACTATTTATATTCGTTCTACATCATAATGTACATAATCTCAAAATAAGTCTCCCTAAACAATTGAAATAATACAGCAACTAGTTATTCAACATGGCGTGTGTGGCCCAGAGGTTAGGTGCCAGACATCCCAAAGTAGGCTATCAAAGTTAGACGTTTCATATGCCCAGGAAAAACTTGTGTGTTTCAGGTAGCTTCAAAATATAATGTAATGATATATTCATACTTATAAATGTATATATATGATTTTCAGTTTTTAATAAAAAAATAATTTCGTGGTAGCTTTTACAAGTCACGCGTTTGGTCCAAAACTGTGTGCCGTAGAGATGGTAAAAAATTCTAGTTGAAAAAATTTTACCGCTTGAAAGGAAACGTATAGCGAAAAATTCTCATACTTTGGTATACCTTAGTACTTGAAGCAATTTCATAGCCGTACTACTGTAAAAATTATATAGGCCTATCATTCGTGTACCGCAGAAAATAACACGTTAGACGGCTTTTGATCTTATACTTAATCACTGCCACTTTTAACGTCTTTATGACCTGGTTCTACGTATATCTAACGTAAAAAATAATTTTTTTCGCAACAAAAGTTTTTTGTTAAAATAACGCGTCAAATTATTTTGTGCTGGAAACATAATTGCTTAGTGATCAAACCATTACTGGTAATAATTAGAAAATAGTTCTTGTTTTATNTATTTTGTGCTGGAAACATAATTGCTTAGTGATCAAACCATTACTGGTAATAATTAGAAAATAGTTCTTGTTTTATACATACCAGGAAAAAATATCCATAGGAAAATTTACTGAACAGTCTCTGATAAGTTTTCGAGGTAACAGCCGCCGAACTTCAGTAGTAGAGTAAAAATATTCTGTCTTATTATTGCAGTTGCAATAGTTACTAAAAGTATTAAAATACTAATACTTTTTGTGTTAAAATATCTCCACAGTGATACAAATAGAGTCAAATCCTATTATGTACTCCAAATACAATCGCAGACCCTGTAGCAACAGACAATTAGTTATTTTCGTACTACTATGTAAATATTTATGTGATAACAACGTAACTGTTGACCAATTTTTCAAAAATATATTTCGATTACACGCGGTTCTTTGTAGTATTGCAGGGTTATGGGTACATAAATGTGGTTCCTACAACCATGTATTCTAAGTGAAGTTCTTTTATAAGTATAAAATGGTTTTGTTAAAGCCGCAACACATTTGTTACGGTCAGTAGCGACAACACAATTTTATGGCAGAGTAACTTCTTTCCGTCCCTTTGTTTTTCGTTTGTAAAGAAACAAGCCTGTATAAAAAACACAAAGGCAAAGAATTAAGACAGGACGCAACTACAGGAGCGTGTTCCTGGGAGAGACTAGTTGAACAGCAGAAGCAGTTGGCGCGGAAGTAACTCTCGTCGCTGACTGAGAACAAAGCTTCCAGCTTTGCAGCCAGTCGCGCATCGCTGATGGTATTTCCTGAATGAAATTTCCCGTATTGAATCAGACTCTCCTGAGCAATTTATCACCGCGCCCCCGGCTACGAGTCCCGCTGGAAGTATGTGCGAACAATCTGGAACTCGCTGAACGAGAAACTTTTCCTCCGCCTTCGACAACCCTGCTCCACGTCACGTGTTTGTCTTCTGTTCGATACCGACTCTGACGACAATCGTACAAATGCAAACCGGGGCAGTTTCGTGTCTTCACATTTATGTAGTTCAGACTTACTTAACATATTAATAAACATACCCCTTACCTATGAAATGTTCCGAGAGTCAGGCTGTAACAAAATAACAACTATACATTTTTGTCTTTTTAAATTACTTTCCTAGGAAAGACATTCCATGAAATCATGCTGATGTTTATCTAGGATGTAGATTCCCTATACCTCTTATTAACTTCTGAACAGGTGGAACGAATTTCACCATACTCGGTCCATATATACAGTAGATCGCACTTAGTTAGGGACATCCGATTTTATAGTTGTCTGCCACGCCGTGCTCTTATTTTCAAAACGGTTGNAGTAGATCGCACTTAGTTAGGGACATCCGATTTTATAGTTGTCTGCCACGCCGTGCTCTTATTTTCAAAACGGTTGCCTTTTAAATATTTAGAGCCCAACTTCATATCTCAGGACCCATTGGCAGCCATATTAACATGTTTTATTATTATGAAATTTCTACATACTACACTACGTAACCAACTTTAACCAAACTTTATATACTAGCACCCATCAAATGTGTCAACAGAGAGCCTTTTTTTATCAATCAACCATTGTTCAAGATAGCTCCACTTTTATGACATATCTCGGNAAATGTGTCAACAGAGAGCCTTTTTTTATCAATCAACCATTGTTCAAGATAGCTCCACTTTTATGACATATCTCGGGAAACAAACAAATGATTACTACAAAATTTTGGCAAAGAAATATTAATGCAGTATGCCATATAAAATGACGTGTTTAAAGTAACCCTATACCTATTTTCAAAATGATAGCAATATAAGTATTATATTTTAACACATATGGTATTTTTTACCTCCGTCTTAGCGTACGGCATACTTCATTAATTTTACTCGTATACGAATGTAGAGGAAAATAGGCTAATTAGTTATATTGGCAACTTATTCCTATATTCACCCTTCGATAAAGACCCGTTATCTCTCAATGTACGATTTAATAACAATAAAATATCTTGCACAAGTTATTTCTCAAAATAGTTAAGATATCATTAAATAATAATTTTAAGTTTATTATTATTTTAGGAAATATAACAAACATCTGCCGGTACCAGTTCGGACAAATAAGAAGACAGTGGTTTAGTGTAACCTGTTGTGTAGCCACACATTGTTGTTGAGGGCGCAGGGGAATTGTGCAGGAGCGGCCAATACCCGCAGTTGATCAAACTTTATCTGAAACGCCCATTCATTTGCTGTTTTCATATTTTTGCACATTTCCTTTGCACTTTTAACAAGCTTGAGACATTACTTTATTCACGCTCGTCACTAGTTTGGAACAGCAATCACCCCCCCCCNGCCCACACACACACACACACACAGGACGCAAAACGTTCGTACTCACCAGATATTTAGTTAATCCTCAACCTTGTCAGTCATGCGCAATTTTACCATGAGCTATACTTATTAGAAATTGAAATAGTGGCCGACCACCCAGGGTGGACGGGGCAACGTCTTTGCTGGCTGAAAGTGGAGGGGTGATCACCCTTAGCATCCTTTACACGGCACATAAGCGCAGTGGTAGGCGAACAGCAGGCCTGTCACTTGATGAGTGTTATTCCTTAATTGTCAGTCAATGGAATCGTTTGTATGTGATCAAGTCCACTGTGGCCCAGTTCGCTTTGGGAGCCACGAGAGACTTGCCTTGTCCGCCGGATATCCGCGTAACAAACTCGCGGCTGCCCATTCCCGCAGCTTTAGAGGCAGTTTCTGACAACACCCAGCTTCCCTGTCCACCGCTGCAGCGGTGACAACACACCGCCGACTGATGGCGTCATTAGGACTGCATTATTCACTTTTGTAGAAACAAAACAATATCTCGCATTCTTCATGGCGGCCATAACCTTTTCAGTTCATGTTCAACTGTGGGCTTGTTAAACAGGAATGATATTTATGACGAGAAATGAACGCAAGAAGCATCACAATACAATATAACCAAAGTGCTATCGGAGATTTATCTTAAATGTGCGCATTGTTGCGCACCTGTTTTACGAATGGTTGATACCAGTACATTTGTGCACCAAGCGCTCAGTTCATTGATTACAAATATTAAGTTGTGAGTCAATAGAAGTATTGTAGGGGCAGAAAATACTGCACGTATTCGCATCAGACGCAAATCAGCAAGGGACTGAAAGTGTTAATTCAAACCGTTCATTTTGTTATTGCGATTATAGTCTCCAGGATGCCAAAATTAATTAATAAATTGCATATAATTTACCTCTTAAATTAAAATTTTTTATTACGAAATAAGAGTCATATACTGCACGGGTTATTTATCCTTTTATTCTCATATAACTTAATCATTTTAGGTGTTACAATGAACTTTTTTTTTTGTTCGGGGCTGTTCTGGATCTGCACAACGCTCTGTCTATATATTGGTACCAGCAAACATGTGTTTATGTTTCAGGTTACTGGCAGCAGCAGTTTATGAGAACGGAATATAGCCTCAACAACGAATGATTCATGCCACTCATGAGTGACTTCCCTCAACGGACAATGCCTTCTCTTGTGTACAGTACGTATCATTAAAGTCACTTTCTGTTCGCCCTATATGTTGCACTCTGTTACTGCGACAAATCCAGCTGAACCCTGGACATCACACACTCCAGTGTTATACTAGAACCGACTGCTGTCAATTAGAGAAGCCACTTGATTACCTAAGCCCATGTTACACGTGTTTCAAATCTGATTCTGTAATGGGCAGCCATCTACTTGCGTTCATTTGAGTTGCATAAAGTTCATATTTACATATATACATATATATATATATATATATTGACTAGAAACTCAAACAGATTTTACTATCGCTTTCTATACTGGCCAACATTTGGTAATTACATGCGATTTTTGTATGTGTTTCTGTCGTACAGCACTGTTTAAATCACTGTTGAATGTATGCCATAACCATGGGTGCAATGTACACAAATGTTAAAGACTATTCTAATTATATAGTTTTGAGGAATACTGACTGTTTATTTCCTGAGAACAGGACTCCATCTAAAACAAATAATGATATCGTTCAAAAGCTGGTTAACAATTAAATGACATCTTTTGAAGTTAACCCTTACGCAATTTCATTCGAACCTTGAATATGTATTGAAGTCTGCAGCAACTGCAATGAACCGGGTTTCGGTTAGCGGCGGGGTCAGTCTCGGACATTTGCATAGGAAAAACTGCTCGTTTTTTCGCGATATTCCCTTTTCCCCAGTTCCCCAGACATTATACTTCGTCGTTGCTTCATCTCCACCTCATCTGACACTCATCAGCGCTTAAAATTTCGTTGCTAAGCAATGCCCCAATCTCACACGCACCCACATCATGTACGAAGTAAATGACTGCAATGGCTTGTCGCTGAGTGGTTCAGGCCTATTCCAAATTACACATGGTACCGAATAAACTACAGGATGCTTTGCATCGCTTGCGAGAGCGGAAATGCATGTAACCCAAGTAGTGGGTGGCGAGAACGAAGGAATGTTTAAATGTCAGGCGAACGATAATCCAAGAAGCCCGTTTTTGTTTCAAAGGCGTCCGCCAAGCATTCTTATATGTGCGGTCGTGATAAGCCTTTTGCGGCTCGCACGTTCCTGTCCTACAGCATATTGAATTGCTGCATTTATCTGAAGAATGTTCTGGTTTTGAACGTCTTTACCTCTCTCAGCGTGACTCGGGGTGCGGGGAATATTCCATATCAAGGCCAGCTATTATTCAAGCCGCGATGGGCCTCCGAGAGAAGAGTTTTATGAGAATAGGGAGTTTAGGCGATTGTGCGACGTTAAACGGTAGACGACGAGCCAGAAGAGCTACGAGTAGCGCCGGAAGTGACCAGCGGGAGGAAAATCTGTGACTGTGACCATATGTGCAGTGAAGAGTGTGACTGGCAGACTGGACTATTGGACTGGATGCGTGAGTTTAAAATACATTTCAAATGAATGCAGCAGACAGACTGAACAAGTGTTAATGATGAGTGTAAGATAATTGACTATAATGAAACAGAGACATCGTGAAGCAACAATAATTAAATTTGAGATAGACATTAAATAATATGCTCACTGAGAAGTAAAAGAGTTATAGTGGAGATATACGTATAAATGCTGTAAATAATAACTGTATTAATAAATTAAAATCAAATTTAGTTATTTAATTTTTTTTAAGACCTCCATCCCTCACGAACTCGGATACGTGCCTCAGGTGACTTGTAACCTTAAGTTACTATTCTGCTGTGCAAGCGGTGTTGGACGGAGTCTGTTCCCATTATTTTAAGCAACGTTCACATCTACATATAAATAGTTTGATCGTCTACTGAATAGCTTACCATTCTAAAAGTGGAAAAAAAAAAAAAAATAAATAAATAATTGCGGCACTCGATTTAACAAAATCGCACCGATTATATTAGCAACTAAAATGTTTTTAAAGTGAATTTCACTTACATAGGCAGTAACCGGTCAGTCAATGACAGCACATTCAGCTGGGTTTTCCAGTGAATGGCATTTCACTAAGTAGATCCCCTGTATCAGGTTTATGATGAAACTTGTTGCAAAACCAACACGCACATTTAACCGGTCTCTAGAGGGCACAGCCTAGTAAGAGTAAAATTACGAAGGGGCACGGGGTGGACAGTGCATACGAGCTGAGGGATAAATAGTTCCTGAGTAATGAACCTCGACGTCTATCTGCCACTAAAGCTTTGGAAATAACGCGTCTTTGAACCATGACTAGCACGCTTTCTGCATAAATACATGTTCTGAAGTAAGCTCTGACCGAATTTTGATTCAGACATTGAAGTCAGCACTTAAAATAGTACATGGGGTATGTTGGAAAATCAGTTAACCATTTCACTTCTGGTGTACCCACACGAATGTGCACACGATGTAATCTTCTTTAAATTGATGATGTGCGCTGCACACGGTAGGCTGCTATTGCCAAGTAACCTGGAAGCATATCGTCTTACAAGTAAAACGAGAGTTTCTTGATAACTGATACAATACTCAAGCTGTGAGCTACGTTATTGATTACCGCCAGCACTGCCTGGCATCACGGAAGGTGTTCAACTCTACAAGTGAAGCGTGAGTTTTGCAGTTCTAGATTATACATATGCGTACACACATACACACATATGGATATCTAGATATATAATGTGTTTGTGTGATGTGTGTGNCTAGATTATACATATGCGTACACACATACACACATATGGATATCTAGATATATAATGTGTTTGTGTGATGTGTGTGCGCGTGTGTTTTTCAGTGTCGTACTCTAGGAGCAGTTCTCAGTGAACGCGTGTTCTCACTGCAGTTCTCAGTGAACAATGTGCATCCTATGTTAGGCAATATAGATAACATCAGAAGCAATTATCTAGCGAAAGGAGACGTGTTTACATGCTGAGTTTCATTTTGCGGGATGCATACATGAATTAACAGGCACGGAGGTTTTCATCATTCGGTATAAGTATAGGAGGCTTGAGTCAAATGTAATTCTGTGAAACTTATCTGTAAAGGAAGAGCTATGTGATGCTTACTAGACAAGTTCAAGTTCACTATTTTATTCGCTCGTTTCTTTGGCTCTGAGCGGCACTCGCTTGTTATTTCGAGCAAGCTTGATCGACACATTGTTCANTCTTTGGCTCTGAGCGGCACTCGCTTGTTATTTCGAGCAAGCTTGATCGACACATTGTTCAGAACATCATAGTCTCGTTATTGCCAATAGGTGCATTTCCACGGTTTGGACAAAGTGTGACTCGGCATGTTCGAACGCGCCCAGAAGCTCGTTCAGTTAACATGGCGCGACGTTGCCACGATACACTCACTGATGGCAAATCCACTCAGATTTCACGAAATAAAGTCTTTATGTTCACACATGCATGAAGAGCTCGGAGGTTTGACATATTCTGCACAAAAAAAATCACAAATATGGCACATTTGCATGTGATAAAACTAAACAGTGATAACAAATAGGTAAGAGGAAAATACACTTTGTACGTTTATATATCAATATATTAATGCACAAGGAAGAGTCCCAGATCATGTTTACGAAATACGTATAATCACTAACAATAAATGAGAATACTCATAATAAGTATAATCTGAACGCTGCGTGTGACACTGTTGGATGGGAGTGAAGTAAGAGAAGTTCGCTTGTTCCCTATCTCATCAAACTCTAGACGTTCTGAGCTTATGAGATTTGAAATGACCAACTTTAGTCCGAGCAATAAAAACACTTAATGAGCTATTTGTGCTAAACCATTTTCGAATACTCTAACTTGCTTAAAAATACTGCTCATTCATGAAAAAGCCGAGGAATTGTTGAAAATAAGAGCAGGGACATTTCGCCAATTCTGTGAACTGTTGGCTAGTGTTCCCAGTCCTCGGTACACTCGACCTTCAGTTATATGTACTTTGGCTACTGCCCGGGTTAGTAGCTAGTCTTACCTCCAAACAGATGGCTTGGTATTACATACTTGTTTTCTTGAAGTTATGTTATGATCCACTTGCAAAAGTAACTTAAGCCCGTAGTGCTTGAAGTAATATACATTTCTTTAAATGAGTTTTCAAAGTTTTTCACCTCTTAAATTAGGTCATCATACTTCCGTCTAGCTAGAGATCTTACAAATTTGCTAACTCATTTTGAGACAAGATGTAATTCAAAAACCCATACGTCAATGTTACTACTGCAGGTGGTCCACCACTTATTAACACCACTTATAGAACTTAGAACAAATATTTAGAGTTAAGTGAATTTCGGTATTCTTACGGCATCAGCATAGAGCGTTCAGCTTTCTACTTTCTTAGGCAACAAATATTTACTCGTTGGCTTGAACCATGGTGAAGGAATTATTTTCCTTCATTCTTCTTGGTTGGACGTAATAGGGCCACGAAATTTTATCCGTTTATTACTTGTTAAAGAGTCGTTGAGGGCTTGTCTAAACAACTGTGGTCCAACCGTGACATAAATACGTGGGAATACGTTCTTAAAATCCGACGTGTCACCGAGAGAATTCGCGAAATCATGGATATCTACTACTAATAATAAAAGCAATAAAAACACATGCCCAGACGTTGAACTCAGTGTGACGGTAGGCAAATGGTGAAAGAGAGGCTGTGGTGCAGAGCCTATACTGGCCGCCAGATATCTGCAAGCTTGAGCAACGTCATGAGGAAGGTGGAACGTTATTGACGATTCCTGGAATCGGTTTAACAGAGAGCGAGGGGTGAAGGTGTAATCAAGCAGATTACAACCTGTCATATTATGTAAAGAATAAAATAAAAAATTATTAGTGGAGAACACTTTTCGCTTATTTTACTTCATATTATTACAGTCTTTCAATAATCTCGACAAGCATACACTACTATATTCTAGGCTTTCACTTTAAACAGTACACGTAATAACTAACNGTCTTTCAATAATCTCGACAAGCATACACTACTATATTCTAGGCTTTCACTTTAAACAGTACACGTAATAACTAATGTTTAATTGATACTTAAAAATTTTTAAACTAATATTTCTTTGCAGTACTGAACTTATTGAAGTATTAAATATTTTGNGTTTAATTGATACTTAAAAATTTTTAAACTAATATTTCTTTGCAGTACTGAACTTATTGAAGTATTAAATATTTTGCGATCAATTAGTTGGAAGGATTGCGCGCTGTGTTTTCAGGCGACATGCTCCTACTCTTTACGACCTTCAAGATATAGCGGCTGATAGCAGGACTTTTGGTAGCTGTCGGCCAGGCTCGCAGATATCTGGCTGGCGTTCAGTATAGAGGCGAGTGAAGGTGAGGGTAGCAGAGGTATGTGGCTCACCGACGACGGAGAGGTTGGCGAAGCAGTTGCGTGTCTGCGCGAGGCGGAAGTCGACGCGGCAGCGGTAGAGCGCAGCATCATTCTCCTGGACGCGGTCAATGCCGAGCAAGGCGGGCTGCTGGTCCGCCACGAAGTAGGCCCGGCTGGTGAACACAGTCTCGTCAGCCCAGCGCTCCGCCTGGGCCAGCTCCCCTTTCCGCGCGTCCACACTGCACAACAACCACTACCACACTGCAAAACAACTACTTTGTGTAACACCCCTCACCACACTACGCAATAACCATCAACAAACTCCACAAGCCTCACCACACTGCAAAACCACCATTACTATTACGATGTTCAAACNCTACGCAATAACCATCAACAAACTCCACAAGCCTCACCACACTGCAAAACCACCATTACTATTACGATGTTCAAACCTGCCACTGATAGCATCATTTACAAATACAATATCCCAAAATCGCCTTTAATGAAGACGTATCTTTAGAGTCAAAACTTTTGNATCGCCTTTAATGAAGACGTATCTTTAGAGTCAAAACTTTTGAAAATCTGATCAGGCTAAATACGTACTTTAAGAAGGATGTTCTATCCCATTCCAGTTAACTGCGAACATTTTTTGTTGCCCATGCAGTCTGAAGTGTGGCATTATCGGAAGCATTATTGTGCAGTGTGGTGATGAGTGTTTGCGCAGTGTGGTGATGGCTTTTGCGCAGTGTTGTGGTTGTTGCACAATGTTGTAATGGTTGTTGCTCAGTGTGGTGATNGCAGTGTGGTGATGGCTTTTGCGCAGTGTTGTGGTTGTTGCACAATGTTGTAATGGTTGTTGCTCAGTGTGGTGATTGTTGTTGCGCCACACACATCACCTGCACACTGCGCAATACCAATCATCGAACTGCACAACAACCATCACTACACTATGCAAAAGCCATCAGCACACTGCACAACAACCACCACCCTCATTTACAGAGCAGAGAGCAAATAGTGTAGCCTGTTCGCGGTAAAGTGAGTACTTTTTGAAATAAACATTTGAAAAAAATCATTGTCTCCAAACTGGCAGCGCATTAAGTAACATAGTACCAAGTCTTCACATTGTATAGCTTCATGCCGATAACGCCACACTGCATACTGAACGGGCTCAAAGATTTTTCGCAGTTCACTGGAACGTCATAGAATACCCTCCTTACAGTCCGGATTTAGCCTTATCAGATTTTCAAAGGTTTTGACCCCAAAGACACGTCTTCATTAAAGACGACTTTAAAATAGCGCAATTGTACAGGATGCGGCCAGAGGTAGTGGTTTCAACAAAGGAGGAATCTTCGGGCTTGTGTCATGCTGGAATCAGTGTGTAAACCATCTAGGGGACTACACTGAATGTGCAAGAATGCTGTTTAACATTGTGATTTACATTTATAGATACGTTACACTTAAAAACAGTAGCACAGCAAATAATATTAATTACTAATTAGGTTGTGCGATAGAGACCACCAAATCTAAAGTAATATAGAAGTAATGAAGCGTTTTAACACATACTTCCCTGGCCGAACAAAAGGCAGCATTATAATGAATTCAGCTTGAACATAACGACATCGTGTGGCGAGCCGAGTAACTTAGTACTAGTCATGGTTTCTTGTATAAGTGTCTGTGGACCGTTGTGGTCGTGGCTAGTGCACAAGCGCTGACAGGCGAACGACGTTCTGACATGTTGCTGGTAAGTGCGGCTGGAGTTTGCGGTAAAAAAAGGCTTTTCACCTCTGTATTATTTACTCTGTATCTAGACCAAGGGTAAAATATTGCTTTGATTATGTTAAACACACTAAATGGCAGTCTCTGTAAGATTAATTCCTGGCTCTGATGTCGTCTCCATTAGTATATAAGGCCGCGATGGTGTCGTAGTCAGACTACTCGCCTCCCACATACGCCAACCGGGTTCGATCCCCGGAAGGGTCGCTCCCGGTTTTTCGCATGTGTGAATCATGCCGGATGATGCCGTTGGTCTGTGGGTTTTCTCTAGTATCTCCCGTTTCCCCCACCCTTGCTTTCCAGTGCTGCTTAATATTCGCCTCACTTCAATTTCATTGGCTCTCAGGACCTCAATGTGACGAACCGCCCAAATCTCTCCACTCCACATTACACTACAGATTGAAATGTTAGCCGTTTTAAAGAGTCCAAGCAGAAACACGGCAAATAACTTGCCGACACGATTAGATCTTCCATACCCAGCTCCTTAGAAAGCTCGATACTAATTTATGTTGCCTTTTGTACAGGTGGTTCAAGGTTTATTTACATTCATAAGAATTATTTAATATTTATAGACAAGAATATTAAAAATTAGTGAAATTTCCTTACTCAGTAACATACCCAACAGTTTCCTAGCTCACGCNATTTATAGACAAGAATATTAAAAATTAGTGAAATTTCCTTACTCAGTAACATACCCAACAGTTTCCTAGCTCACGCAAGGTTATATATTAAGAACGCCTCGAATAATATTTCCTGTAAATTTGTAATGCGTTTCACCGTACTTAAGTTTTAAATTCGAAATAAAATATAAAATAAAAAACTTAATGTTAAATGCTTGTCGCAGGTTGACAACATGTTGGATTTAAAAAAAATGCATTTTGCTATTCCTGTAACTTTAATAAACACTTCAATTGAATCCAATCATTGTGTTAAAATATTTNCTTTAATAAACACTTCAATTGAATCCAATCATTGTGTTAAAATATTTTTTTTTGAAATTTGAACTAATTCAAATTTTATGTTAAAATTGTCATGTTTTCGCTATAAAAACTAATTAATGTCGATTAAAAATAATTTAGTTTTTTTTATCTAGTTATTATCGATACCAAGCCACAAAACATTTAAATATACTCACAATATATAAAAAGAATGTTTGTAACTTGAACAGCCATAAGTTCTTCAGAATGTTTCTACGACACCGTTCGCCGAGAAGCATGGTTTATTCTACTCAGGTTGGGAAACTCATTGCTAATATCTTGGCAATTGTCATTTTTCACCACCGTGTAACACTGGTGCTGCATTTCTACGGGATTTTATTCATTTTGCATGTAAACAAATATGACAAACGCAAAATAAATAGAATTTTTTTAAATCTGCCATTTTGTATCATATTATAATCTACGTAAATAATAAACTTTATTGCACTTAAGAGGGAAATTACCTAATTATGTCCACATGTTGCTTAGTATTTAATCGTAAAATAGATTTATCAAAGCGGTGACAACATAATCAAAACATTACTTTTGATGAGAGCTATATTTATTTCGCTGTTAAATTTGTAACGTTTTCAGTAAAATAAACGTGGTTACAAAAACTCAATGCCATACGCATTTGTATTTTTAATGTTTAATCTTGTAAACAACGCTGGACGGCGTGAAAAATAGTTACATAACAAAGGCAATACGTAACATTTTCACATGGGTTAAGTATATACCACAATTAGAGTCACAAACAAACTTTCACAGAAAAATACAGAATCTCTCAATTTATCACCAGCTTAAAAGTGAACTTTTTGGAACACCAGCCAGACTTGGGGCGGAAATTCTCCCTATGCCAAATTCTCCCATTAGGAAACACGTTTTGTTCGCAACCTTGATGCGGCAGACAACACTAATTTGCAAGAACACTGCGTGGCAACAGTCTATCGTTCACCTGGACCGGACTGCTGGGAGGATGAGGGTGGGGCTGGCAGTGGCACACAGATGCTCAGCCCCGAATAGTTAATTAGCGGACCACAGCCACTTTCGACGGCGTTTGTCCCAGACGTAATTAGTTGGAACCTTCGCCACACTGGAGACAGCGATGCCGGCTCCGCTCTTATCAGAGCCGCTTAATTTTAATTTTAGTAAGCGTGTGATGAAAACGCTTTTATTGAATCCTACAGATTCGACTAATTTCACGCTTGTTTAAGCACATTTTAAATCCCTGTTTTGTTACTTCTTGCCACTTATCTAAGAAAGCAGGGTAAAAATAAATCATGAATTCTTCTCGGGGTACACTATCAAAACNGTTACTTCTTGCCACTTATCTAAGAAAGCAGGGTAAAAATAAATCATGAATTCTTCTCGGGGTACACTATCAAAACATTTTCCTCTATTAGGTAGCTGTTATGTTTGCAGGTGATTCATCCCTTATTTGACACCACCTGGAATTATCTGAGCCAATTATGAACATGATGAAAATGCAGGTCCAATCAGAGACTCCCGCTGTGGCAACAACCAACCAATAAACAGTTGACGTATGCTCGATTGAACTAGAGACTCTGAAGTCTAGCCTAGGGGTCACGGAATACGCGACTTTTTCCAGCCTCTGCCCACNTGCTCGATTGAACTAGAGACTCTGAAGTCTAGCCTAGGGGTCACGGAATACGCGACTTTTTCCAGCCTCTGCCCACCGTGTATAGTCTATTCGCTGTTTCTTCACGCTTTTTGAATGAAGCCTTTCTGACCTGCTTGGTTGTTTCCTAAATACGCCATGAATAAAAAAGTTTTGTAGTTCTGTTAACGTGAAATAAACATTACTTTTTATTAAATTGAACTTCTACTTATACATTATATTATATTTATAATTTATCTATAAATTTAAAATTTTTTGTTATTATTAATACGAATAAAACAGGGCGTAAATATGGGTGTTGGCGATTCCTAGTAATAAATAGTTCTTATGCAGAATATTATTACACTGAGTGCGCATTAATGCGGTCGGTGCGCTGTCCATTTGGTGTAATTTTCTAGACTTCATTAAGCTTTGTTTCCATGAGGCGAAGGAATATCCAGGAAATAGAACTCAAGCAGGGCTTCAGAAAATTAGGATGTAACCGTGGATGGACTATATATTTACATCACAAGTAAAACCTAAGAGGCCCGTGTACCCGGAGCTATTTTCTAATGTCGAGGCCGAGAAGCGCGGGAGCGATAAGGGCGACACTGCCACGTGCATCAAGTGCTCCATCGTCGCTACACGCAAGGCTCTAAACTGGCGTGCAATGCTCTCGTTGTACTGCCTGTGCCAATGGGATTTTCAGCTTTGAACTGAAAATTTTATTGATGGAAACTCTGTACCACAGTTCAATGCAGAGCCCTGCACTAGATTCGCTGGAATTTACCCAGAATGATTTAAGCGTATACTAGGCTGAATATATAGTTTTGGCAATTTGAAAATCTTTTAAATAGTGTTTTCAATAAGCGTGATGCATTGGAAGTTGTATTTCGCAAACCAGTTAACGCGCCCAGTATTGCCACGGGCCTGAACAGTATCCACGCGTTAATGAAAAACTACTGTAACATTATTACAAAAAACTCAAATAACTTTGTTCTTGCAATTATTACTTTCGAATTCACTAATTTCAAATAAATACATGCCAAAATAATATATAAACGTAATACTTTTACTATGACGTCAACACGAAAAACTACATTCCCTGATTCCCCGGCACAGTACTACGGGTAGGCCAGGTGGAGTTAGTGTAAAAATTAAGTTATTAAAAGTAGTTGAATAAAAAAGTATTCTACTGACCTGTAAACAGTTCTATCTGAAAGGTAATACAAAAAACCCGACAAAGGTAAATTCCAAATTATATGTTCTCTAAACTTTGCAAACATTAGTTCATTTAGGGTCGTGTTTTTCTGAAGAAATATATGTTTTATTCGGCAGAACAGTTTGTGCCAAAGTTCTGTGAATGATAAATAGTTATTTCAAAAATAAGGTTATTATAATACTATTATTTATGGTCGTAAGCTGCTGAAATTGACTATTTATTGTCTTCTTGTTTTCGACAGTTAACATACAAACTACAATACAGTATGTCCGGTCATCTCATAAAAAGTTCATATTAAAGCCTCTCATGTTCTCTTTCGGCTGATCTGCTGCTGCTTTTCTCATACTGAAAGAACCATCACATAAAACCTCTAAAATGGTACATACTTGTTGGCTCTAAACTGTATCCCGGGATCACGCGGGCCACGGTGGTGTAGTGGTCAGACAACTNTAACATACAAACTACAATACAGTATGTCCGGTCATCTCATAAAAAGTTCATATTAAAGCCTCTCATGTTCTCTTTAGGCTGATCTGCTGCTGCTTTTCTCATACTGAAAGAACCATCACATAAAACCTCTAAATGGTACATACTTGTTGGCTCTAAACTGTATCCCGGGATCACGCGGGCCACGGTGGTGTAGTGGTCAGACAACTCAACTCACATCTAGGCGTACTGGGTTCGATTCCCAGCGGGGTCACTCCCGGATTTTCGCACGTTGGAATTGTGCCTAACGATGCCGCTGGTCGGCGGGTTTTCTCGGGGATCATCCGTTTCCTTCGCCCTTGCATTCTGGCGCTGCTCCATACTCACCTCAATGCCCTTATCGGGTAACAAGACCTCGATGATGTTAAGAGCCGCTCAAATCTCTCCACTCCATTCCGGGAGCACGTGGGCGGACCAGCAGGATTCGCAGCATATAAACAAGAATCAGTGGCTGAGACAATTAGTGAGTTGGGGACTTCGTGGCTTACGTCTCTAAGGACGTCTTTGAACCACCGAAAAACGAAACTTCGTGTGGGGAGTGCACCCAGGGCAAGGCGACACCCACGTAATGACGGTCTTTCCAGCTGGGACCCGTCGGTGACCGTCATCCTTGGGCATGACAGGAAATGAAACCTTAGAATTTAGCGGTGCTGGAATGCAAGGGAGGGGGAAACGAGAGTACCCCAAGAAAACTCGCTGGCAAGCGGCATCGTCCAGCACGATTCCCACATGCGAAAATCTGGGAGTGAACCCGCCGGGGATCGAACCCGGATCGCCGTGGTGGGAGGCGAGCGCCCTGGGCACTGCGCCACCGCTGCCCAGGGACCACGATGTACCCGAAGGTGGAAGCGTTAACCATCCCGGTCATTGTACCCAAAACAGGAGGATTTGCACATCAAGTCGGTTTGTTATAGTCTATTCACGGTATCTTCACACTTCTTGAATATGAAACATTTGAATAAATTACCCCATCTATGACATGTTCGGTTGTTTGTTAAATAATTCATATGGGTTATCGCAAGTGTTTTATACTTCCCTTGAAATGGATGCAATTTCTTTTTAAATGAAAGGAAACTTTCACTTTGATTTTGTTTTTGAATTGTAATATTTATTTTAGCTGGCAGAAAACATTCAGTCCATTTGTAAACATTGATCTATTGTTGTAATAGAAACACTTCTCGGCCACCTACACCCAGGAAAGATGAACAGATCAAGGAACCTACCGATTGTACAAAACACTGAATTGGAATGGATCATTTCACGAGGATTCGATAAGCCAGACACTTTTGAAACTTCAGTGCAGCAATTAAGATATATTTTATTTGTGAAAACAAGCGATAATATGGATGATCTCAAGGAATTTTGGAATATTTAAGATCTCTGCGAGACTTCTAAAACAGAGGAAGCTTGTCACTGAAGATGGTAAAACATACCTCAATGCATCGGAAATTGTGCTGCGTGACTTTTATGTGGATGACTCTTTGTGTGACGCACAAACTTTAGAGAAATCATTGACAATACCAGGAGAATATTTTAAGTTTTGGACACAGATGGATTTTTTCTTCCCGAATGGTGAGCGAATCATCCAGCCTTGTTTCACAGTACTCCAGATTTAATCACTTATATAAGCATTTCACTGCATCTTGACAATAATTATAACGTTAGGACACTTGGCATAATATAGCATATGGCAGAAGATCAGTTACAGATTGTAAATAGACCCCAAATCATGAGGTATTTACCAATAATTTCACCAAAAGGATGGCTGTAGCGTTATCTCCTCAACATTTGATTTTTTTTGTCTAGTCAGCCATATAGTAATCATTTTCAAGATTTACTCCCAATAATTGTGGCAGGGCAAAACAGGATGGTATAAATAAGGTTCCACCCTCAGATTATATACAACCTGGCAATCCCTGTGTAAACAGATTCCTCTAGTCGACAATATCAGAACATCAATATTAATTTTGGCACCTGGAGTACCAAATGACATCCAAATTCATGGATTATTAGATGCTTCTGAACATGCTTATGGAGCATGCCTTTGTATGAGATCAACAAATGTACAAAAGAGAAGAAACCATGGTTAAAATGGTTGCACCTTTGAAAAGAGCGTATTTGTCATGCCTGGAATTGTGTGATGCACATCATTTATCAGGATTGTTTAAGAAGGCTACCAATGTAATTAACCTTCGTATAAGTGGAGTTTTTCTATAGTCCAATTCCACGAAAATAACGCCAGTTTGACTGCATTACCTANAATTAACCTTCGTATAAGTGGAGTTTTTCTATAGTCCAATTCCACGAAAATAACGCCAGTTTGACTGCATTACCTACAAAACTGGAGACGTTTGTTGCTAACAAAGTTGCATAAATTCACGACAGTACATAATCAACTGAGCGGAAGCACATTTCTTCAAGAGAAGACCCTGCAGACCTCATTTAATGAGGAGCCTATCCAGATAAGTTTATTGAATATTCCTTGTTTTGACCCCGAGCAATGTGGTGCAGTGGAAAACTTTTGACTCACATTCGGTTGGGCCTGGTTTCAAATCCTAGTCCAGCCATCCTGACTTCGGTTTTCCATGGCGTCCCGAATTCACTCCAGGCGAATGCTGGGGTGGTTCCTTACTACAGGACATAGCCTATTCCTACCCGTCCCTGCTTATCTGAGCAACTTCTTCCGTCTCTATGGACCTCGCTGCCTACCTACCTTGTTGTAACATGGGACACAGTGACTTTTAAATTCTTTCACATCGTAGCCAGTGGGTACTTAGCCTGCAATTCNGCCTATTCCTACCCGTCCCTGCTTATCTGAGCAACTTCTTCCGTCTCTATGGACCTCGCTGCCTACCTACCTTGTTGTAACATGGGACACAGTGACTTTTAAATTCTTTCACATCGTAGCCAGTGGGTACTTAGCCTGCAATTCAAGCTGTCTCTGAAGAGCATACCCTTTAAACCTCATCGCGACCAAAACGGATGATATAAAATTATTTTCCAAACACAACTTCTGGCTGTCGTGCGCCACTTGAATGAGAAGAGTTAAAGTAATCGCTATACCGCTGAATTATATTAGTCCAGTTGCACGAATATCCTAGGGAAATTCATGACCTGAACTCTTGTCATCAATTCTTCAGTAGAAGCGAAATTTAAATGTCTCAGTCCTCTTTATGCAAGGTCCAGTTGCTGAACATTAGGGGGCAGCTCCAGAACTCAGAGCTTCAATTGGAGCAGAAATATCAAATAATTTTACCGCCAATACACCACTTAACACAATTGAAGTTGGATCGCAGCTACTGATTTATGATCATACTCAGTTATTACTCTCATAACTGAGACAAACAGTTTGGATTGTTAATTACAGATATTTTATATGAAGAATTTTCCATCAATGTCTTGTTTGTCAAACACGAAAAGCAAATACCTTGAAGCATCTCATGGGTCTGTTGCCACACACTTGAGGAAATTCAGCAAAATCGTTCCTCAACTGAAGGGTGGATTACGCTGGACAAATCGATATCAAATCGGTAACTCGTAATAGCAAGACGCAGAACAAATTCTGCATTACGATATTAATTTGTATGGCTAAAAAAAAATTATAATTGAAATTGTTAGGGACATGTCAACTCCCAACCATTCGTTATTCTTTAGAAATTTGTCTCTGACCGAGGCAGATGCGAAAATATCTGCAGNCGTTCCTCAACTGAAGGGTGGATTACGCTGGACAAATCGATATCAAATCGGTAACTCGTAATAGCAAGACGCAGATCAAATTCTGCATTACGATATTAATTTGTATGGCTAAAAAAAAATTATAATTGAAATTGTTAGTGACATGTCAACTCCCAACCATTCGTTATTCTTTAGAAATTTGTCTCTGACCGAGGCAGATGCGAAAATATCTGCAGAGACAATGAACGTAACTTCTTCGGAGCTCAGAAAGAACTGTAAGTGTTTCACATTATTTTCAGAAGTGAAAATCACCAGGCTAAGCTTATGGGTTACTCCACTCAAGAAAGAGTTAAGTGGAATTTCATCCTTCCCCTACAACCCCATTTCATCTGTCTGTGGGAAACAGTAATAATATCTTTAAAATTCAAATAACGCAGAGTCGTGGAAACCACGTGTTTTACATACGAAGAGCTGCGTACACCGGTCACCGAAATAGAAGCTTGTCTAGATTCTCGATCTCATGTTCCACTGATCCAACAATGACCCAACAGCTTTCACACCTGGCCATTTTCTCATCGGTACTGCTATCATAAATATTTCTGAACCAGATTTAAGTGAAGTGAAACTCAGTTTCTTGTCAAGGTGTTAACTAATGTAACAAAATGTGTCACAGTTTTGGCATAGATGGCCAAAGGACTATTGGCTTTATCTACTGCAGAAGTGCAGGTGGGCATCATCGCCGTACATACAGTTTGACGAATTAATGGTACTATAGGAAGATAAAGCACCACCGTTTTGCTGGCAAAAGGAAATCTTCGAAGAGGTTCATTCAGGAGCTGATGGTCTAATAAGAGTTGATACTGTCCGGATCTCGGCTGGAACCTACTTACGAAAGTATGTACGTTTCCAGGAAACCAATCAAATGTTCGAGCAGTGTATTCTACGTGCAGTGTGTTCTGTGCTAAGTACAATATTCACATGTTACTATGATACTAAATAACAATGTTACTAGGGTGTACAGAATGTCACAGATTGTTGTACACAGTTCTTGATATTGTAGGTATGTATGTTTTGTTTTTAGTATTTGGGCGTGATCAATTTATAATTTCATTATAGAGCATGATTAGTGATGCGCAATATTTCACTTCTTAGGCTTGAGCATCTACTTCTTTGTGATTCGTGAAATATTATTTTAACAATATTTGTTTAACAGTATGCTGGGAATCGAGTTCTTGAACGAAGGCCCGAACAAAAAAAAAACAAAAATACAGTCAAGCGGAAAGAAGGAAATACATGATACATATAAAAGAATACCCCAAATTTGAAGGTGTATAATATCACAACCAAACCACCTACAACCTTGGTTGACAATCAAATGAATCGTGAAACTGTGAAGTTTGTTTACCGTATTTTTATAAATGCTCAATGTGACCACCACTAGCGGCACGAGCGACATCTACGCGANGTGACCACCACTAGCGGCACGAGCGACATCTACGCGATTATCAAACTCGTTCCACACTCTTGTCAGCGTGACCGGTGTTACGGTTTGGATAGCGTCCGTAATTCAAGTTTTAAAGTCGTCAATGTTAGCCGGCAATGGTGGACGAAAAACTTGATCCTTTATGTAATCTCNTCCGTAATTCAAGTTTTAAAGTCGTCAATGTTAGCCGGCAATGGTGGACGAAAAACTTGATCCTTTATGTAATCTCATAGAAAAAAATCGCACGGGATAAGATCCGGGCTTCCTGGGGGCCAGTGATGAAGAGTCTGGTCACCAGCTCCTCCTCGACCAATCCAGCGTTGCGACAACGTCTCGTTCGGGTATCCGCGAACAGCTAGGTGCCTATGTGGTGGCGCACCATCCTGCTGGAAAATGAAGTCCCCCGCCGCCTCTTCTAACTGAGGAAACAACCACTCTGTAAGCAGGTCCAAATAAGGGATTCCAGTAACTACGGGCTCGTGAAAGAAGGAAAGCTCCGAAAACAGTGTCTTAGGATACAGCGCAAAACACATTCACTTTGGGGGAAGCGCGCTCGTGTTGGTGGTTTCACGTGGAGGCTCCTGACCCCACATCCGCACGTTGTGCCGGTTCACCTTACCATTTGTATTGAACGTCACTTCATCGCTAAAAACCAGCTT
>NQII01000692.1:570289-600043 GCA_002778355.1 Clitarchus hookeri
CCTGTCATTGCTGGTGCACCGTCTGTAGTAATGCCGCAAAGGTTTTCGATTTGAAGTTCATATTTTTCTATGCAACTCTTTACTTCTTCGTAGATATCTTTTCCTATTGTTGTATCTTTCATTGGACGCAAATCAAGAAATTCCTCGACCACGGTATAGTCTTCTGTCACTCCTCTCACGAAAACTGCCAACTGCGCCGTATCCGACATATCAGTACTTTCGTCGAGAGCGAAACTGTAAAAAACGCATTTCTTCAATTGTGTTTTTAAAGATGATTCAATATCTATGGCCATGTCATCAATTCTTCTTGCTATGGTTTGATGTGACAAGCTTATATTTTTAGCTACTGCTTTCTGCTCCGAACACGCTACCGATGGAAATATATCCAAACACTCCTTGACAAATTCTCCGTCAGATAGGGGTTTACTTCGTTTGGCAATAGCTTCTGCTATCATGAAACTAATTTTTGTAACTGTCTCGGAGTTTTCTTTTGGTTTTTTGAACAACGCCTGTTGACCGATCATATTTAGCTTCAACGAATTTACACTATCGACTCGAATTTGACCTTTGTACGTATCGTATTTAGAAGCGTGTTTTGTAGAATAATGCCGCCTAACATTGTATTCCTTGCAAACTGCTATTTTGTGATTACATATAAGACACAGTATGTTTTCATTATGTTCTGTGACAAAAAAGTCTTCAGTCCAACTGTTTTTAAATATTCGACATTCTGTGTCAACTTTACGCTTTTTCTCTGTTGACATCCTGATCTGAAACAACCATAAGACAACACAAAATTATGCACCTACTTAAGTAAATATGTATCTCAAAATTTACTCAAACAATGTAGGTATGGATAACAAAAGACAATCGTTAACCGTAATTAAATAAATATACTTCATCTATTTGTTAAGATTTAAATTAAGTACCTACGTTTATTCACCACTTTTCACTACAAGAAACTTCATTCACTATTAATTTACAAATGAAACACAATCGCGATCGAACAAAACAAACCAAATAAGTAATTACTCGCGTCGTGACAAACTTTGCCGGCCAAGTGACTTTGAGCGAGCGACACGGCGGCGGTGCTACGAGCGCGAAGGTGAGGTGAGAGGGTGGGGCGCGTCTCAGTGCACGCGCGGATTTGATACCTACGAAGCGCAGTTCGTGTTATTGTTTATAAATCGTAGGTAAACATTATTTACTTGCCTACAAACATGTGAATATTATTCGTAGTCGATAAAATAAACATATTATCTAAGAGACTTTTTAAAGATTGTTTGCGCAATATTTGTCTCTTATATGTCATCATCTATCTATGCTATGACTTTAAAAATTTTAACTAGCAGCGCCCGGCCTACATCCCGGATGCGGGGCCGGATGGTGGCCCGGGGGCCGTATGTTGGACGGGCCTGGTCTACATCGTTTTGGGCACATAAAATAAACATCAGACCGTCCCCTTCACATTGAAGTGTCGAATGTGAGATCGCTTCTCCCTCATCACCTCAAACCGAGAGTTACGAAAGCCATCCAAACCGTAACATTGGACATGCTGACAAGAGCGTCGAAAGAGTTTGATTATCACGTAGATGGTTGTCACATTGAACATTTATTAATGTAAGGTTAACAATCTTCACGGTTCCACGGTTCATTTGATTGGTCAATCAAGGTTGTAGGTTGTTTGGTTTTGATATTATACACCTTCAAAGTTGGGGTATTCTTTTATACTCATCCTGTACACAATTCCCGTCGCTTATGTTATCACGTAACTTTATTTACGAATGACAGCCGCCACAAACCTAAATGTGGTGGCGAATATTGAAAACAATAATGTACATGCACATAAATGTGCCAATTTTACCTTCTTCATTTTTTTAACTACATAGTTTTTATTACTTTTTTTTAAATTTTTTTATGAGCTCTAGCATTTTTACCAATTTATTGGTATTGTGACAAATATTCAACCAACAGAAACGTTTAAGCACGTTACTNTTTTTTTTAATTTTTGAATGAGCTCTAGCATTTTTACCAATTTATTGGTATTGTGACAAATATTCAACCAACAGAAACGTTTAAGCACGTTACTTGTGTTTAATACATGCTTGGGAAAAGCTGCAAAGATATTACATAAACAGATTAAATATTTACTATACCTATAAAATTCCTGCACGCTTGAAAACTTATAAACTTATTACTTTCAATACTCGTTGTCCCACATTGAACCAACATAAAGGCTACGTAACTCAGCCATAAACAGCCATTTCATAAGTACATAATTCCAATTGCCCAACACACTTTGAAATATATTTCCGCCAGTAGAAGTAAAAACTTTTTCTATCACAACTTAGTATCTTATTTTTGCAGGCGAAAAACATAAAGTCTACAAACTACATTGAGTAATTTTAAGCATTTTTGGGGGGAACAAAGATTAACATTCAGCCCAACAACACTCCATGTCGTCAATTTTGCCAACTTTCAGGTCGATACCTTCCTGCCATTACATCAGAATGATGCCTTTAAACATTTTAATCTCGTTTTCAGTACCTACAACTAAATCAAAAACCAATGTTTATGATACCGTAAGTATAACATACAATACAGTTTAAAACACGTAACTCTTATTCGCCAGCTATAAGCGCTGAATGTTCAACAAAAAAAAATAAAATTGATTTATGTTACACATATCGTACCAAAACTCAGTTTCACAACAGTAAATTTAAAAATAAATTTTAGAATGCATTGTCAACAAACTACTTTCTTACTGTGGTACCCATTCTGTAGTCAAACCCCGAGGATATGAAACATGTCGTATAGAATACAAGTCATATGGACTACGAAACAAATATTACAATTTATAAATAAAATTTAAGNATATGAAACATGTCGTATAGAATACAAGTCATATGGACTACGAAACAAATATTACAATTTATAAATAAAATTTAAGGAAACGTTTTACTTATTCGAAAAGTATAATCCTTTAATCTAAATGAAGGTATTAAACGTTTATGATGTATAATTTAACATGACACGCAAATATGTTACATTACCGTGATATTTCAAATGTTTGTTTCAGGGAGAGCGACGATACCATACATAAAATATAGAAGATAAATTATCTGCACGAATAAATAGCGAACTACATAAAAATATGTCAGTTGTATGGTGCGCACATGTGTACAGTGTCAATGATTGAAGCTTGCATGATATCCTACATTTGGAAACTCGGCGTCCCACGAAGACAGCATCACAGCGGCTATGGTATAGATAGAAGCTGTGTGAAGTGCAGCCCTGCCTAATTAACTCGCCTGTTTTTCCGTCCTCTGGTTATGAACCTTAAAAGCGAAAAGAGGGAGGGAAAAAGGCGCGTGAATTATTTACTGGCGACTCTTCGTCGCTTTCTATGTCCGGGTCTGGTGATACACCAGTAGAGATAATGATTCATCACATGAAGGTTGACTGCTTAAAACACTGAATGTACACTATAAACCTGAGAAACCAGAGAAAATGGCTCCCCTGGAAACTAGATTAAACGTACTGATTGTTACAGTGGCCGAATTTCACTGATTTAACGGTCGCCTTGTCGTGCNACGTACTGATTGTTACAGTGGCCGAATTTCACTGATTTAACGGTCGCCTTGTCGTGCGTGCTGTAAAATGGCGGATACCTGTGAACAGGATAGATTTTACACTTTGCAGAGTTTCTTTAATGTACAATACACTTTTATTGCTGCAGGATGAATTGTTCCTACGCGGCAAAATTATTGCTGTGCGTTTGGCATTTGATTTTGTTTCGCAGCATTAAGTGGGCGCATAGAGTATTGAGTAGAGTGGTGGTTTTGCGAAGGCGTGATGTACTGTATGTTTTGTGCCGTGGCACTTACTCTCACACTTCCACAGTTATTAATGAACTTCTTAGTAAATTTGTTTTTATATTAATAAATATTCTTTTCATGTAATTTACTCTGTGCAACATATCAAAGTCTCCATCGCAAGCACAACTGTCTGGCCAGTCTGTAACTACCTCTTAACTGGCTTTCAATGGGTTACTAGTATTTCAGTAACAGGCATTGCTGATTCGGGGTTAAAGTGTACGCCTGAGGGCATATTTTCGTAATTAGTTGTTGTTATTTCCTTTTCTGGGTCAATAAGAGGTTTTCTACAGAAAAATTCCGAAGTCTGTGATTTGTCTGCAGACAGCTAAAGTTGTAATGACGCAATATTCTGAATTTTTCGGGACTTGAGTGTAAAATTCTTTCGTGTTTGTGAAGCTTTGGGACANATGTAATTTACTCTGTGCAACATATCAAAGTCTCCATCGCAAGCACAACTGTCTGGCCAGTCTGTAACTACCTCTGAACTGGCTTTCAATGGGTTACTAGTATTTCAGTAACAGGCATTGCTGATTCGGGGTTAAAGTGTACGCCTGAGGGCATATTTTCGTAATTAGTTGTTGTTATTTCCTTTTCTGGGCCAATAAGAGGTTTTCTACAGAAAAATTCCTAAGTCTGTGATTTGTCTGCAGACAGCTAAAGTGCATCATAAATACCTCTTCCAGTAATAAAAATCAGCAAGAAGCTAGAGTGTTTTAAAACATACGTTGAAACAAAAAAAATTATTGTGATGTGTCACCGCATCTGCATACCGATACGACAGCCTTCGTCCTAATAGTGCTAACATTCGAAATTCCTGCACGCATAAAGGAAAATAATTTGCTGTATGTTTCTCGTCGGACTCGGGACCTACTACAGCAACATTCCCACAGAAAGACGTGATGTAAAGTCTATATTCACCCTTTTTGAATCGAACCTCTGAAAAATCACCCCGAGTGTTATGGGCTTCGTTGTTTCCTAAATATGTCATGTATCACAAACATGAGATACTCTTGTTAAGAAAAGTATCTCATGTTTGGGTTAAATTATACTTTACCTTATATTTTGTCTATAAATTATAATACTTCATTTATAACTATTATGAACAAAANTTTGGGTTAAATTATACTTTACCTTATATTTTGTCTATAAATTATAATACTTCATTTATAACTATTATGAACAAAAACAGTTGGTAATGTCTAGTAAGAAATATTTATCATACAAAATATTATTACACTGAGTGCTCACGAATGTGGTGCGTTGTTCCTTTGCTGTAATTTTCTACACTCGGTCAAGCTTTGTTTTCGCGAGGCGGAAGAATATCCTGAAAAGTATAACTTTAGCAGGGCTTCAGAAAAGTTTGAAGTAATCGTAAATTGACTTTAATACGTTTGCCCTTAGCATACCACGACCAGGACACCGAAAACAAGACCTCAATATTATCGTGGGCTATGAACCACACGAAGAGACAAACGCGAAGGTTGAGCGCTAACCATTTCTAGACGAGCATAGTAACCAAGGACCCAGATTGTGCACACGGGAAAAATGCTCCTCAGCGTATGCAAGACTGCAGACTGTTCGGTGAATGNTAACCAAGGACCCAGATTGTGCACACGGGAAAAATACTCCTCAGCGGATGCAAGACTGCAGACTGTTCGGTGAATGGGACAGTGTTGCCNACTGCAGACTGTTCGGTGAATGTGGCAGTGTTGTCCTCCATCAACGGATTTTTATTTATTTATTACGGATTATTATTTTTTTTTTAGATGAAATTTATTAAGTGACTCGATGGCACAGTTTACATTTTCGCGCAAGGCAAATAAAACCAGGGGCGCACTCACGGGAGTTTTGTGGGCTCAAGCCGCTCGCAGAAATAGTATCAAACTTTAAATTAAATTCAAGAGCATTCGGCTGCGTAACATAATTTATTAATCCCTTATTGATATTATTAAAGAGGAGAAAGAAATATTAAACTATGAGGGATGAGTGTTGCAAGAGTGTCAAGTGACTAATGCATTTTATACGATACCGTAAAACGTCAAGCTAGTATGAACATCCATAATGAAATTCTTGAAAATAGCAATGCGGTGATGTTGTAAGTTTTAAACAATCCCCAATGAGACTAGGCTTTTTGCTGAAGGATAGAAAGAAACTAAAAGTGTTATGCAGAAATATGCAAATTTGGAAAGGAACACTACACTAAGACTTAAAAAGTTTGCTTGAAAATAATTATTTACACTTCTTTACTTAATTTTTCTGTCCATTATTATCGACATGAGACATTTATGCAAATGTGCGTAGTATTTTCTAGCAATTTAAATTTTATCTCATAAGTTTAACTGTAGTATGCAGTAAACTTGGTCTATACTGAATTATATTATTGTGATTTAAATTTTTACTCAACCAAAGCCCCTCATATATTCATTTACCGTGATGTAAATTTTATTGAACGAATCCCCTCCCAGCTTAAAATCCTGGGTGTACCCCTGAGTAAAATAATAGCTTATTTACGTACATGTATGAAGCTGAATCCAACCTGAAAACATCAGGCCTATGCCGTAGCACGCAGTTAAGCTGCAGAACTCATTTACGATGGAGGTAACTGTGTTCAAGAATATATTAAAATATTATTCATGGCAATGAAAGGGAGGTAGTGAAGCTTCGAGACTACAAACAAGTGTTAAGAGATACCGATCAACAAAGCAACTTATAGAGTAGCCAACTACTCTGGCATCAGCCAAATGTCTGTCGTAAGGATAAGGAAATAGGTGCAAACAACGCCCAAACGAACCGTAAAGTATTTCTAGGCAAAAAGGCATTTAAAACATTAAACTAATATTAATATATGTAAAATACTTAGTTTCATTGTTTTAGTATTTGCTGTTACAACGGCGTTACATTACGTCAGACATAATACATATTATCTGAAAGTAAACATTAAGCGTTCCACCTACGAGGGTGTGATTTAGGTGTACGTGGTCTAGAAGCGCGAGAGCGCTAAGGACGACCCACGCACGCGCATCACATATTTCATCGTCTCTATGGACAAGGCACTGACCAAGTATGCAGTCTTTCCTTCAGAAACTTTCTGCAACTCGCCTTTATGAGACACTTAAAAATCGTTTAATAAAATATTTATAACATTTTCTGAATACCAGAAATAAAGTAAAAATATCTGTCGCATCTAGTTTATTGTTGTGAATTTACATCAGAATCTTAATTTAAAACAACAACGATCCAGTGTGACCGTATACTTAGCTTTCAATTATACATTAAAATGGTAATAAATAATATCTGCTTACATGTGGACAGTTTCGTTCGACGTGATGGGTGTAAACGTGAACTGACTCAGGCTTTAGTGTAAAATCATTATACGGAAACCTTGGAAATTTTTTTTCAGTTAAGACTATAAATAACCGCGCCTTTCCTAATGCCGTTCGCTACAGCACCTAGCGGTGTCCAGCCCCATTATTGTCGGGCTAGGGAGCTCAAGTGCCACGACATCTGACGCGGACTGTAGTCTGTTCACGGAGGAATGCTTACAGAACAGTTGTGTGCAGTTGGTTTCCCGTGAAGCAGCAATCAAACTTCACAGCTGGTATTTAACTGTTGTGTTATTTCAGGGCAAATGTCCTTGTCGATGGAACAAGTTGTTCTGTTGAAGGGACTAGGTCCTCTGTAGTGTAAGCACACTGCTTAATTACAAAAACGGTTTATATGTAGTTACAAACGCAAAAAACAAGGATCTCTAAAGACACATAAATAATACTAAAATAGTTTACACTATGTGAAATTCGCTTTAGTGATGTTAGTAAATGAAATAAGAGAAACTGAAAGTCAGTTAAGGTTGTGACTAGTCAATCAAATGAACTACAGGCCGTTCACTGTTAATAGAGCATTTCCAAAGCCCTCCTTAAAATCTAAGTTTCTACCAATATTTTATCCTATCACCATACGTTAAGATTAACATTTCAACGAGTAGATAGTTTATAAGCAAGCTAGCGCAATAAAAAAAACTATAAAATGATTATTCAAATTACTTAATTTTTTATACAAAATCAAATAATTTTGTTCAACCAAATTCTCTTCTTTGAAAGGCAGATATTTGTATTATTAATTATGTTTTAGCTTTTTTTAAAATATTTTTTTTGGTCTTTTTTATTTGATATTGTATAGTTATCTGATTGAAACGCAACTCTTCTGCCTGATTTTATCTGGATTGTGATAATTAGCAATTATTTATATATAAGCATTTAGTCACTTGTGTTCTTTAATAGAATGATTTATTATTCCAAACACCTTTGATTTTGAAGAATTAATCAAATGATTAGGCTCTCATAAATTAGTTTTATTTTCTATATTATATGTCTGTATTCTATTCTTCAAGGTCTTGTTTGTTTATGAGTTTTGATATTTTTCCTATTTATAGAATTTATTAATATATTTCTTAAAAATTTATTTTATTTTTATTTTTATATTGTTTATATTTTTTACTAATGCCAGTATTAGCGGCAGGTATACAATTAAAATTGTATTTATTATTTATTTACTTTATTACATTAATAAGATCTTTCTTCTTAAATTTGTATTTATATTTAATATTTCAATATTTCGATATTGTATAAAATTCTTTATTTATTAACACATTAAGATTATTTTTATTGTGATGAGTTTTCATTTATATAGTTAGATCGATATTCGTGAAGCTGTGTATATTTTTACTATTTAAATATTTAGGTATTTTTTTCAATTATCTCAATTTAATTTCATTTGGTTTTGTGTTGCCATTCTGCTCCTATGTTTATCAGTATTAGTATTTAATAAGAGTTTTAAAAATAAATGTATCTATATAATTGATAAAAATTTTAAGTTATACCTGGAATTTCACCGGGTCAAGAAATTTATAAATCGTCTGTTTTTCGGAGGTCGCGTTTCGTGACCTCTGAAAAAAATGATAAAATTTTTCTTTTCATACATTTTTATCTAACGTTATCAGATTCAATTGTAATAATATTTATTTATTTTAATTTTTCTTATAATTTGTTTATATACTGATTTTTACATATTGTACAGATTTAATAATGTTTATATATTGAATATAGATATAGAGTTAATACATTTATACATTTAATTTTCTTGGCAATATTTGTATTATTTTTGTTGTATATTCTTTATTCTTATTAATGTGTTATTTTGTTTCTTTATATTTTTCAAGGTATGATTTAGAAAAATATTTTCCAAATTCATCACAAATCAATTTCACAAAATTTTTCTTCCGTATTTGTTGATAAAACGTGTTTTACATTTATTAATATGTTTATATTTTGAGTTTTTATGTGAATTGAAATCATTTAAATAATTTTCTTTACTTTTCGTTCTAATTATAAGTCATTTTATCTAAATTCATATTTAATATTGTTAGTAAAATTAAATGTATATAAATGGATCCAATCCTCAGTAAGTTGAATAATTCAATTGATTTTATAAAACTACTTTAGTTAGAAATAAATTTAAAAAAACCACATAATTTTTAAATTATGGACACACATATGGTAAAATACATATTGTGTTTTCGATGATAACTTTAAGGTTATTTTACCTGAAAAATATGTTAAACTTATGGGATTAAAGATTTAACAATTATGAATGAAAAGAGTTATTTTCTTTGTTATATACGTTTACAGAAAATAAATATTGGACAATCAATTCATGCGTTATATTGGCTTTTCTTTGATCTAATGATAATTTAATTTTTATTAATTACAGAATTTAAATGTTTTAATTAATTTTTAAAAGATTGTGTATATTATTTTTAATTTGTTTAAACATCTTAGGATTTTCAGCTATTCCAAATGAAATAAGTAAATAATTTTAGACAACAAAAATTAATTATGTTAAATTTCTGAAATGATTAATTAATAAAAATAGTCGATTTAGTTAATAAATTCTTAGGGCCCTGTTTCAGGGTTATTTAAAATATCTTCGTGTTTTATTTCATCATCATTATCAATATTATGAAAATCTAGTGTACAGTTTTCCGGAGACATTGAATTAGTTAAAAAATATATATTTCAATTTTCCAGCGAGTGGTTTACCACTCGCTGAAATTCCAAAATTATTGTTAACATATTTTATTTTTTGCCAGTTTTATGTCATTTCGTCTCACTTGTACTTTGTAATTATATTTTTTCTTTCTCCATTGTCCTTTGTATTCGTTGAATAAATTCTACATTGATATGACAGATTAAGCTTTGCTTTTTCATATTCACGAAATTATTTTTAATCTTTGATTTCTTTAAATTGTACAGTTTTTGTAATATTTTTATTCGTAGTGGTCTTGACTTATTGGACATAATTTAAAAAAAAAAATGTTTTTCTTAGATTAGATTTAAGTTACAAATAGCTTTGGCGTAGTTTTTAAGTAAGCTGAATGATTTTGAAAAAAAAAAAAAACAGAATTCTGGTGCTAGTTTTGTGCTACTCTCCTTTTCTTTGCAAAAGTTTTATGAAATTTTTATTAAAGTTGTATAAATAATTTGCACGAATTTTCTTGAATTTTTTTAATTTTTGTTAAAAAATTAAGTTATTTTTATGAAAAATTATAATTTTTGTTCAAAAATCTAGTGATTTTGATAAAAAAAATTTTTTTTGATGAAACATTGAGTAATGTCATTGAAAAAAGCGCTATCTCGCTCATTAACTATCTACTGCAATGGGATCCCAAAACTCAACTCATACATCGGACAAGTTGTCCTTTTAAATTTACATGACTTAAGAGGGTAGTCATATTTTCAAAATGACGTCGATGTATAAAAGCAAAAATTTTAGAACGTTATTGTTACTATCATGGCAATCATTATTCGTATGTGCACTGCACAAACAGATACTAAAATAGATTCAGTGTCCACAAATGTGAACGTTGCGATTTTATCACATTAAAACATGAAACTTCGTGGCTGCCTAGTTTACTGAATACGTGTCATTCATTAAGACCGTTAAGTTAACGCAGAGGGGGCAAGGGGCTGTTTTCCAAATAAATTGTAAAATTGCCCAGTCAGCCACTGCGCTGCAATACTAATGGTAACTTACTAGCAAAAATGAGGTATTTTACACTGTAAGAAAATGTCACGAGCTTCAAGACATCTGTGTAATCTCTCAGAGAAGCGTTTATATATTTAAAAAAAACTTATGAAAATAGAATGGTTTCATATCTTTTTAATTTTTTATTAGTCCTCAATTTCTGTAAACTAAATTTTGATAAGCATCTGAAAGTGATTTGAGACATTTTTTTAAACTTCCCTTATTTAATCATTTTGTAAATTATTCGCTTATTTCATTTGTTTGTTTCCGAAAAACAGTAAATATCTGTTTTCATATGTGGTACTAGAAGAACGACGAGATTTTAAAATGTTTATTAATGAGAGAAAATGTTGCACGTGTCTACAAGTTGAACAATGTTCCGAGCAAATATAATGTAGTGAATATTTCACTAAATATACACCGATGTGCCAAGGGAACTAGGATAGACGAGCCGCCACAAACTATATGGAACGCTCCTTACACGTCAAACGTTACGATCGCCATAGCTACGTATATAAAGAAAAGATACAGCTCATAGAGCTGCTTGTGCCAAGAAGGTAGTCAAGAAATCATGATTTAAGAGACTTCCAACGCGGTGTTATAGTGGAAGCTCACGTGTATGATCGTAAAATTTCAAATTTAAAGTTTTCTCGTACTGCCGTTTAAGAGATGTACCGTGACTGCAAGAATTCCTGTTAAACATCGATCGTGTGGCAGCTGTAAGGTCGTCGACACACTGGAAGAACGCGACCTGCGTCGGGTGTCAAAACTTGTTTCAAGTGAAAGGCATCCAACACAACAGCAAATAACTTCAGTTTTCAATGCTGGGACCCCGACGAACATCAGAGTAGGACTGTGCAACATAACCTACACAATATGGGCTTTACGAGAAGACGCCCAATCCGAGTATAATTTTTAACTCCACGAGACAGAGATGTGAGATTTGTCTGGGGTCGGGAACAACGCTACTGAATACTTGACGACTGGAAACGGGTAGTCTGGTGATACGAGTCTCGCGTTTCCAACTGATATGGGCAGACTGAAGAGTACGCGTGTGGAGTAAACCTCCATGAATACATGCATCCCGCATGTCAACAAGGGACTCTATCAGCTGACAGAGACTCCTTAATGATGTGGACTGTGATGATCTGGTGCACATAAGAACATCTTGTACGGGTACAAACGTCTGTGGCAGTTGATATCTTTCAGCTATTTATCACACACGTCTGTAACTGCTAAATAATGGTTGGAAGAACAAACACTCATAAGATATTGAAGGAAGAGGGGTGTTGAGATAGTTCTCTCCTTCATAAGATGTCATACAATACACATCGGAGTATACTAGGGAATTTTGGATTGTTCTTGAAAAGGCATTGTGTTAATTGCAAATTGTCTTCTTCAAAAAAATGCTCGTGGCATCCTTGGCTGGTCATATTTCGTGAAATTCTACGATACACAGTTATGCCTACTCGGTTTTAGGCAAGTAGTCTATACCAGCTTTTCTGTCTTTTCTGTGTACGGAAAAACGAATGCGTTTGTTTGAGTGAAATTAGGTATTTTATTTTATGTGATTATGCTTAGAGATGCTTAATACATAGCGAAACAAATTAACTGGTTTTCTTGCATGTATACTGTGAATGAAGAATACAAGTTAAGTTTTCTGTGGCCGTGATCGCTAAGGTGGATAGAGCTGTAATGTTATGTGTCCAGCTTCCGGCACGACTATTAACTAGATACTTAAAAAATACGTGGATTCGTTTGGGGGCGAGCTAGTACTCACTTATCCGTTTGCATCTTTTTGCCTATTGCTTAACATATCTATTTATATACCTTAAAGATGGTGAACCAAAATTAACATATAAGATAAAGTTGGTCCAATGATAGCCTATTACAGTGATAACAAGAAGTCAATAAGTAGCTGAAGTCCTCTCAGATCCCCTCATATAAAACAGAGAATTATTTTTTTTCGGTTTTCCACGCAACTTTTTTACTAACACCAGTTAGAATACCAGTTGGATCCCAAATTACAATGATGAAGGTGGTTCCATAGGCTCTACCCTCTGTGCATAACTATTGGAAATTAAAGACAAGAATATTATAAATACTACCCGCTCGCTAAGAGAATGAATAAAGTAGACAGAAAGATGTCGTGAAAACCTACTGCTGGGAAAGATAAGAAAATAAAGCCGAGATGTGTTTCCCATGAGACAGGAGCAGGAGGGAGGTGTGGAAGATGTGGGTGTAGTCTATACAAGTGTGATGGATGTTCCCGACTAATGCAAGAACAGACTTCAGAGAGCAGCCACGCATTGCCCACAGAGGGATGAAAAGGGAAGTACAATCGTTCGACATAAGAGCATCCTGCATGACGTTAATGAAAACAATATCACTCTGTAAAAAAATATTAATAAACTTTCTAAATTGTAATGAATGCTTTTGTAACATATGGAGTATCAGAAATGTATAACATATCAGGCTGCAAATGTAAAACAGATACTATACTATGCAAGGAATTAAACGAGCACATATCATGCTTTCCTACTACTCCTGTACAATGATAATACAAATTTGTGATATTCTGGCTTCTTGCGGGAATTGAACTTGATAAACAATCTTGCTAATGCTCATGTCTATTGATGACCTGCCGACGCGAACTTCGTTTTTCTACGTTATATTTGATTACGTAAAACATTTAAAATACAGAAACGGTAGGAGCTGAGGACCAAGTCTATGTTCTTTTCTTTCAGTCGTGTTCCCGTCCTATCAGTATAGAACATAGAAACAGTGCCGGTGTCATTAAGTGATGAAAGTAGTGCCTCATGATGTGCAGGGAACTAGGGTGGACTGCAGGTTGACCGCGCCGCTCCATCACTCCGGGTAACAAGGAAACACGGAGCCATGTATATTAGAAACGGTATTGTGTCATTAAGTGATGAAAGTAGTGCCTCATGATGTGCAGGGAAATAGGGTGAACTGCAGGTTAACCGCGCCGCTCCATCACTCCGGGTAACAAGGAAACACGTAGCCATGTATATTAGAAACAGTGTCGGTGTCATTAAGTGATGAAAGTAGTGACTCATGATGTGCAGGCAACTAAGGTGAACTGCAGGTTAACCGCGCCGCTCCATCACTCTGGGTAACAAGGAAACACGTAGCCATGTATATTAGAAACGGTATCGTGTCATTAAGTGATGAAAGTAGTCCCTCATGATGTGCAGGGAACTAGAGTGAACTGCAGGTTAACCACGCCGCTCCATCACTCCGGGTAACAAGGAAACACTAAGCCATGTATATTAGAAATGGTGTCGGTGTCATTAAGAGATTAAAGTAGTGTCTCATGATGTGTAGGGAACTAGGGTGAACTGCAAGTAATCGGTGTTGCTCCATCACTCCGGGTAACAAGGAAGCATGGAGACATGAATATTAGAAACAATGTCGGTGTCATTAAGAGATGAAAGTAGTGCCTCATTATGTGCAGGGGACTAAGGTGGACTGGTGGTTAACTGCGCCGCTCCATCACTCCGGGTAACAAGGAAGCATGTAGCCATGTATATTAGAATCGGTGTTGGTGTCATTAAGTGATGAAGGTAGTGCCTCATGATGTGCAGGGAACTAGGGTGGGCTGCAGGTTAACCGCGCCCCTCCATCACGCCGGGTAACAAGAAAACATGTAGCCATGTATATTAGAAATGGTGTCGGTGCCATTAAGAGATTAAAGTAGTGTCTCATGATGTGTAGGGAACTAGGGTGAACTGCAAGTAATCGGTGTTGCTCCATCACTCCGGGTAACAAGGAAGCATGGAGACATGAATATTAGAAACAATGTCGGTGTCATTAAGAGATGAAAGTAGTGCCTCATTATGTGCAGGGGACTAAGGTGGACTGGTGGTTAACCACGCCGCTCCATCACTCCGGGTAACAAGGAAACACTAAGCCATGTATATTAGAAATGGTGTCGGTGTCATTAAGAGATTAAAGTAGTGTCTCATGATGTGTAGGGAACTAGGGTGAACTGCAAGTAATCGGTGTTGCTCCATCACTCCGGGTAACAAGGAAGCATGGAGACATGAATATTAGAAACAATGTCGGTGTCATTAAGAGATGAAAGTAGTGCCTCATTATGTGCAGGGGACTAAGGTGGACTGGTGGTTAACTGCGCCGCTCCATCACTCCGGGTAACAAGGAAGCATGTAGCCATGTATATTAGAATCGGTGTTGGTGTCATTAAGTGATGAAGGTAGTGCCTCATGATGTGCAGGGAACTAGGGTGGGCTGCAGGTTAACCGCGCCGCTCCATCACTCCAGGTAACCAGGAAACACGTAGCCATGTATATTAGAAACTGTGTCGTGACATTAAGAGACGAAAATAGTGACTAATGATGTGCATGGATCTAGGGTGGACTGCAGGTTGACCACGCCACTCCATCACTACGGGTAACAAGGAAACACGTAGCCATGTATATAAGAAACGGTATCGTGTCATTAAGTCATGAAAGTAGTGCCTCATGATGTCCAGGGAACTAGGGTGGACTGCTAGTTAACCACACTGCTCCATCACTCCCGGTAACAAGGAAGCAAATAGCCATGTATATTAGAAACGGTGTCGGTGTCATTAAGTGATGAAAGTAGTGCCTCATGATGTGCAGGGAACTAGGGTGAACTGCAGATTTCACCGCGCCGCTCCATCACTCTGGGTAACAAGGAAACACGTAGCCATGTATATTAGAAACTGTGTCGTATCATTAAGAGAAGAAAGTAGTGACTAATGATGTGCATGGATCTAGGGTGGACTGCAGGTTAACCGCGTTGCTTCATCACTCCGAGTAACAAGGAAGCACGTAGCCATGTATATTAGAAACGGTGTCGGTGTCATTAAGATATGAAAGAAGTGCCTCATGATGTGCAGGGATCTAGGGTGGAATGCAGGTTAACCGCGGCGTTCCATCATTCCGGGTAACAAGGAAGCACATAGCCATGTATATTAGAAACGGCGTCGGTGTCATTAAGAGATGAAAGTAGAGCCTCATGATGTGCCGGGAACTAGGGTGAAATGCATGTTAACCGTGCCGCATCATCATTCCGAGTAACAAGGAAGCATGTAGCTATGTATATTATAAACGGTGTTGGTGTCACTAAGAGATGAAAGTAGTGCCTCATGATGTGCAGGGAACTAGAATGGACTGCTGGTTAACCGCGCCGCTCCATCACTCTGGGTTACGAGGAAGAACATAGCCATGTATATTAGAAACGGTGTCGGAGTCATTAAGAGATGAAAGTAGTGCCTCATGATGTGCAGGGAACTAGGGTGGACTGCAGGTTAACTGCACCGCTCCATCACTCCGGGTAACAAGGAAGAACATAGCCATGTATATTAGAAACGGTGTCGGAGTCATTAAGAGATGAAAGTAGTGCCTCATTATGTGCAGGGAACTAGGGTGAACTGCAGGTTAACCGCGCCTCTCCATGACTTCGGGTAACAAGGAAGCATGTAGCCATGTATATTAGAAACAGTGTCGGTGTCATTAAGTGATGAAAGAAGTGCCTCATGATTTGCAGGGAACTAGGGTGGACAGCAGGTTAACCGAGCCGCTCCATCATTCCGGGTAACAAGAAGTATGAGGCCATGTATATTAAAAAATAAAAACCGTAGGTAAGAGAAACCACTGTGGTAGTGCAAAGCATGGAAACATGATAAAAAGTGTCTGCAATAAATACGTTTAATGTTACGTATCTCGACAAATACCTTAGGCTAAAAAAGGAAAGAAAAAAAAATAAGTTAAGCAAAGGAAAATTTATACCCTGTAAATTACTCAGATAGACCCGGAGTTCATAAGAGAAGCATCGTCAGCCTAACGCTGTTCACGTAATTTTTATATCCCCGACGTGTTCCACAAACTCTATAAATATGTATTAATTAAGTGATGCATTAGAATTAATACAAACGTTGATCTGGAATAGCGGTACATCTTCCTTTTTATGTGCTATAAAACTTTTTTCAGTTGCAGCAAAATAAAATTTTTTTAAAAATATTTTTTATGAAAACACCACAGCAACATAGTCTAAACGAGAAAACTTTTGTTTACAATGTCTAAGTAAAAATAACTCTACGCTTGGATTCACAATATCTCCTTCAGTTGGGCAGATAGTAACTTCTCTGTGGTTACACTCTGCCACATTGCGGACGATGATAGCGCTTGCATTTTGTTGTTAGTTGTTGTTGGATCGGGGTTCCTGAGGAGGTGTTTAATCAAATCTAAACCACTTACATAAGTAAAAGTTTTACAAGCGGAAGAGTTTTCGAAACCTGTCTTGTCCCAAAAAAAAATTTTATCCCCAAAAATGTTATATAAAAACTTTTAATTAAGAAAACGGCGTGTGAGTGGTGGTCCCTTTTGCATGCCAGTCTCCCTCCACAAATAATCTCGCTTAACTCAGGTGAGTGTTCTCGAAGTGCTTCTATATCTCCGGTAACAACGCATTCCTTCCCTCGCACTTCATACCCTACCTTCAGGTTCGACTACCGCTTGAAAACGGCGCTAGACCGATGACTACTACCGCTAACTTTGGGTAACTCTTTTCGTAATGTGTGTATTGTTATTCTATACAAGGGCGATATCAAGGTTATATATAGGAAAAATTATTATTAGGTAAATTAATTTGTTATCATTATTATTAGATTTTTCGGGAAGAAGAACGCAGGAATTTGGGCGTTCCTATTGCACCATGTACTTGTAACTAGACTGTACTGGCCGATACACTTGCATCCATATTTCTTTACTTGATTGTAGACTAGACGTAACTAGGAACTTAACGCTACGATGAAATTGAAGTTAAGAAATTTTGAAGCAAATGTATGATCGGACGTACACACAGTTACTGTAGACTTAACAAGTTTCGGAGCAGGTAGGAGAAAAATAGTATTTCTGTTGTTGTCTGCCATATGGTATAAAAATATCTGACGAAACGCCGGGGCCGTTTTAAAACAACCAGGGGCGAGAATATATAAACATAATCTGCATTTATTCTCTTTTTAAATACGACTGTTAGCCATTTTGGTTTTTTTTATCAAGAAAGAGCTTCATCTATGAAGGCTTTGCTGTTTTATCTGCTCGAATATGTACGGAAACTGCGACGAAATATGCGTTAGATTTATCTCTGAATTGAAATGGTAATTTATCTCGAATTCCATGACATTTGACTTTTTAAAGTGTTTGCCTTTGGTGAAAGTTAGAACTTTGAAGTTGATAGACTTTACAGGCATTCAAGACAATTCACCTATACATGGCATTGCAAGAACACACGTTCTATTGGTCTCTGTACTCCTTTTCACGGTCCTAGTGTTCTTGTTCCACACAACATACCTGTTATTTTGAAGACAACGTACATAAAAGTTGCCGGTCAGCCAATGAAGTAGATAGCTGACTGAGTTCCAATCAATTGTCCTTATATATGTAACGATGGTCACATTACTACATTTTGACTGCCATACAAAAAATATATGTCATCTGTTATAAATTAGGTAGTTTTCATTTAACATCCTGATTATCATTAGGGAAACAAATAGACTGTTCCTGTAAGTATTCTTCGAGAGTAAATCAATATTCATTATAGCGTAGCCGGTGGTAGCATTGGGCGTAGTCCTCAATGTGTTAAGAATTCAATCTTAGATAGAGAATAAGGAATATTTTTGAGCCAGTGATTTTTCGCGAAATAATATGAGTGCGGATGGTTTCTATTACCATATGAAGCAGTAGCGTAGCGCAAGATTGTGGTTGGCTAATGCCCAGTGAAGCAGGTCCCTATACAGACCAGTAAAACATGGTCCGAATTATACCTCCCTAATTAAACTGAAATATCAAACAACTAAGTATTTTTACAGTTTCATAGTTTCAGCTATAACAGCATCTGATCAGCCGTTTTTTAAACACTATTATTGCAAATAATATTGTAAACATTAAGTAATAATGAAACCAATACAACTAGTCACAGACAGCGGTTAGAAAACAATAGTACCGCCATACGCTTTTGTTGGTTTGAGGCTGAAAGTAAGGTGAAACGTTGGTTGTTATCTGTCTGTACGCTGGCGTTGCGCACATACGAACAGTTGAAAGAAAGACTGGTCTACACACAGCGTTCTCTACTCCGCTCCCCGCAACACGTCGTCAATATACCAGGACCAGACGCCGGTCCGCGCGGGCGTCTGCGATCAGCAGAGGCAGGAAAAGTAAGAGGGCGAGGAGAAGGCTTGGCTACTGGCGTTCTGTCACACATCGCCGTGCTGAAGTTGACACTCGCCATCACCACTTTTGTAGAAATTCTTCTTTTTCATGTCATAATTTCGGATTCAGAGTAACTATTGACAATGTAAGATAATACATAGAATATTTCCATTTTGCGAGTTGTTTAATATTCTTGTGCTTAATATTCATTGTGTGCTATCTGCTAGTTGTAAAAAGTCAGGAACATTTTTTATATTTTATCTATAAGTTTTGGACTTTTTCAAAGGAGGTAACTAACAGTGAAAATTAGGTACAAAAGTATTAAACAACCAGTAAATTGTGAATTTTCTTTAGTCAAACAGTTCCCATAATACTTCTGAAACTGAAACTATAACAAGAAAACTAAGCATTTCTCCATAATAGGCGAAGCCGAGCCTTAACACACGGCTTGCGCCTTCAAAGTGCATATTCGGGATTTTTTTTAAATTGTTCTCTGGAACGCCGGCTGTTTGGGCATTTTATGACGCTACGCCACTTATATGAAGACACAAGTAAGTTTTATCTTGCTGTTGTCTACTGCGGCCAGTGAGAGGTAACTCGCCTCTATGAAAGGACGACCTAAAACTATACTGCTACAACGGCGAACTTCCGTGAATGACTAGAGTATATCTATGACGTGTAAACAAACACCACCCGACCATGAATATTAAACGAATTTTTTTTACATTTCTGGCCATGTGAAAAATCACAGTCTGTAAGTATATTGTCTAGAGGCATGTATAAATAAAGAAGGACGAAGATTGCACACAGAATAAAATTTTTGGCAATAAGTGAAGTTTGATATAGAAAGTTAGGAGCTACGAAAGATATTATGTTGGCTCGCTGAGTAATGGTAGCTAGACTGTAATGGACTGTAGGTGTTTCAGATCGCAGAAGAGGGATGTGAAGCTGAGTATTAGTAAGGCAGAGATGTGTGACGTGTGGCGGGATAACGCTCTCCACGAATGCGGGGTGAACCGGCTCCTGTGANTACCCTCCCCCCAATTTCCACTCTTCCTTAGTGGAGGGCTGAGGTGCTGATCGCCACAGCTTCAAGCTTGTGAGGCGAGATGATGAGGCTTTTCCCTCTCTCTGTCCCTATCTTTCTCACCACATGAGCAAATGCTAACATGTCACCGTTTTTGACCGTCAGGCTTGGATACCGCAGTACCTGTACATACACGAGAATAGTTAATTTGATAAATTGCTGCCACTTCTGTTGGAATCTATTTCCTTCTACGGGATGGCCAAGTCGAAATAGATCAATCCTACACTGAAGGCTCATCACTGGCTCGGAATAGTCTCAGTGTGTCGGTTTAGTGGTGCTACTATCACACAAGCCAAAGAGACGTAACAATAGTTTGGTGACTACTTCGATATAAAAAAATAACGCAAAATTGTAAACCTTCATATATCACTGCGATAACATCTGTGTATTTTTTTTTTTTTCGAATAAACCAAGATACGCATGGCTATCGGTGAAGTCCGCTGATACGATAAATATTTAATAACGTTAAACGAGAGAACTTCACGAATTGATATGACGACAAGATAGATTTCAAGCACAAGTACGTTTCAGTTTTACCGTTCTTTTAAAATTTTCACTCACCTAGCCTTTGGTAAAAATCAGCACTTGCATAAAGAGGTTCACCGGGATTTGAAAAGACAATGTAGTGAGCCGAAGCTGCCTTAAATGACCTCTGACACGGAGGAAGCCTTCATTTTAAGTTACTTTTGCATGTGGATCATTACGAGGACTGTGTGTCAGTAGAAAAATCATGGAAGGTAACAAGGCTGCGATCCCATGGCACCTGGTCCAGGATAAAACTGGCTACTCACAGGAAGAGTAGCTAATGAACAAATNAGATTTCAAGCACAAGTACGTTTCAGTTTTACCGTTCTTTTAAAATTTTCACTCACCTAGCCTTTGGTAAAAATCTGCACTTGCATAAAGAGGTTCACCGGGATTTGAAAAGACAATGTAGTGAGCCGAAGCTGCCTTAAATGACCTCTGACACGGAGGAAGCCTTCATTTTAAGTTACTTTTGCATGTGGATTATTACGAGGACTGTGTGTCAGTAGAAAAATCATGGAAGGAAACAAGGCTGCGATCCCATGGCACCTGGTCCAGGATAAAACTGGCTACTCACAGGAAGAGTAGCTAATGAACAAATAGCTGCTGCCAGACTATACGCAGTCTGATTTGCTGGTTTGTAGCGTAATTTGCCAATGTATAATAGTATAATAGCATAGAAAAAAATGAGATCTGCAGGCCCTGCACGCACGCACTCACATCTGTACATGCGTAAAACTTGACATAAAAAATTAGCAGCACCTGTTCTATATATATTGCGGGCCACGTGAGCGCAGGCAACTAATGTAAACATAAGAAAAATAAATTTAGCAGGTCTTTAGAAAAGTTTAAAATAACTGTGAGTGGACTATATTTTGTGAACGGGAAACGAGTGCATGAGAACGTGAACGACATTACTAGTGGTTGTTCAAATGAATTTGTTCATCTTGCATCCAGCCAATCACACACGGTCGTATATTAATATGGTTTTAAAAAATTTATGTTTTGTACTATTTAAAACCGATTTAATACTCTTGTGGCACCAGCACGCACCGAATTCCAGCACTACTGTTCTGCAGTTCAAGCTAAAGTGTAGCTCATTTCACCTCGGATTGTGTGTTATTCGCAACTTGTTTCCTTGGNAGCACTACTGTTCTGCAGTTCAAGCTAAAGTGTAGCTCATTTCACCTCGGATTGTGTGTTATTCGCAACTTGTTTCCTTGGAGATTTGTTATTGGTATATAATTCTTCACGGTGTGTCTGATAAATTGCAACCCATTTGCGAATGTCACTCAATTACATGCATCCTCGAATTACAGCATATCCTCAAATGAGTCCCATAGAATGCTTGCACTTTTCCATACCATATATGACAAATTCCGATCAAAATCTTAGACAGTGAGTTGGGATCAGGAACTTTTTAACCTACTTTTCGAACGAATGAAAGGTTTACGAGATCACTTACCTGTCTGTGTGTGTGAGTATTTTTAAATGTGTGTCGGAGCGTGTGTGTATGTCCTCCCCTTTCAACTTTTGAACGCATGAACCTAATTATACCAAACTAGGTACACAATACTGAGTAAGGATACCAAACTTTTATAGTTTTCGACCACGCCAAGCACTTACCTTAAAAATGGCGGTCATTTTAATATTTGTGATAATATGTCATATCTAGGGAACCATTCAACCGTTTAAAACCAAATTTTTTTATCTGACAGAGCAAGGTGTATATTTAAGAAACATCAAATGTGTCTACACGGATCCTATTTTGTCCTCTATTTTGTCAGATAGTGCACCACGAATAAATAAAAATTTTATGTAATCTCTCGGTAAAAAGTTGACCTTTTTATATCAAATTTGGGAAACAAATAGTACTGTGGTAGGTAGTGTTAACTTATGTGTTTTAGTTATGTCAGGCACTTACTTTCAAAATGGCGGCCATTTAGCTATTTTAGTTTTGTATGTTATATCGTTGAAACCNTAGTTATGTCAGGCACTTACTTTCAAAATGGCGGCCATTTAGCTATTTTAGTTTTGTATGTTATATCGTTGAAACCGTGTAATTAATTTCAATGAAACTTTGTATGCTGACTGTATATATAACACCCATCAAATAAATCCACACAAAGTCTCTTTTGTCGACTATTTTCTAAAACAATATTTTTTTTATTACTTGGCCAACCTTAGATGGGACACAGTTTCTTATCCCCCACCCTCCACCTGAGCCCTTTCTGAAAAATCCAAGGGTATGCAAGTTTTCTTTTTTTTCTTTTTACTTTTAGTTTCTCCCTTCCTTTATTTTCGCCTTTAGCATGCTATCGGGACAACGGAATTATTTAATTTCATTCTATAACATCTACATATAAGTAGTCTGGAGTAGTGGTGTGGCACGGATAACCTGCCTAACACCTAGTTACCCACACTTCCCAGAATCTATTATACTATATATATGTGCCGTTATATAGTGGCACTAACTACTTAACAAATCAACTGATACTATAATTTTTATTCAATCCCTCTACATAGGCATCCAGCGGAGAGGGAGCCTCCGGACATATTTTCGATCCCGTTCCAATTGTNAACAAATCAACTGATACTATAATTTTTATTCAATCCCTCTACATAGGCATCCAGCGGAGAGGGAGCCTCCGGACATATTTTCGATCCCGTTCCAATTGTAGTAAGTCTTTCAGTCATGAATCTTTTCTAGATCGTGTTCCGTATCCATTGCTATTGTCAGCATAATTCCTGGTTCCTTTCCGTGTTATCTCGCCTTGGTCTTAGTTANTAGTTATGTCAGGCACTTACTTTCAAAATGGCGGCCATTTAGCTATTTTAGTTTTGTATGTTATATCGTTGAAACGGTGTAATTAATTTCAATGAAACTTTGTATGCTGACTGTATATATAACACCCATCAAATAAATCCACACAAAGTCTCTTTTGTCGACTATTTTCTAAAACAATATTTTTTTTTTACTTGGCCAACCTTAGATGGGACACAGTTTCTTATCCCCCACCCTCCACCTGAGCCCTTTCTGAAAAATCCAAGGGTATGCAAGTTTTCTTTTTTTTCTTTTTACTTTTAGTTTCTCCCTTCCTTTATTTTCGCCTTTAGCATGCTATCGGGACAACGGAATTATTTAATTTCATTCTATAACATCTACATATAAGTAGTCTGGAGTAGTGGTGTGGCACGGATAACCTGCCTAACACCTAGTTACCCACACTTCCCAGAATCTATTATACTATATATATGTGCCGTTATATAGTGGCACTAACTACTTAACAAATCAACTGATACTATAATTTTTATTCAATCCCTCTACATAGGCATCCAGCGGAGAGGGAGCCTCCGGACATATTTTCGATCCCGTTCCAATTGTAGTAAGTCTTTCAGTCATGAATCTTTTCTAGGTCGTGTTCCGTATCCATTGCTATTGTCAGCATAATTCCTGGTTCCTTTCCGTGTTATCTCGCCTTGGTCTTAGTTANTCGTGTTCCGTATCCATTGCTATTGTCAGCATAATTCCTGGTTCCTTTCCGTGTTATCTCGCCTTGGTCTTAGTTATTCAATTCCATCAGTTCCTTGTTCATTGCCGGCACGTCATCTATGTTATCTTCAGTTCATCAGAGAAAGGGGCAAAGGCCTCATCAGCAGCCTGCAGATAAATCCTTTGAAAGTTTCTTAACATTTTCCTCGGGGTTATCCCCAAGCTGTGTAGTAAGTCCTCTTCCACTAAAATGTTTATATAAAGGCTTTACTCATTGTCAAATCCCACTTTTCGGTTTCTATAGCGGTTTTATACTCTCAATTTCAGGGGTAAGATACTTCATGAAGAATTCTCTGTTTCGNCACTTTTCGGTTTCTATAGCGGTTTTATACTCTCAATTTCAGGGGTAAGATACTTCATGAAGAATTCTCTGTTTCGTCTTCTGAGGACTCATCAATAACCACACATCAAATTCCTCTAATCTATTAATGACTTCCTTTGAAAATCCTCCAAAATATCTCGCTGTCTCTTTATGAGAGAAAATAAGTCTTATATTTAGCTCTTCTTCTTCATATATTTGCGGTTTTCTATGTAAATATATTCNTCTTTATGAGAGAAAATAAGTCTTATATTTAGCTCTTCTTCTTCATATATTTGCGGTTTTCTATGTAAATATATTCTGGTACTTTTAATCTTTGAGCATTCCAGCATCACATGCTGGACAGTGTCTTCAACTCTAAGATTGTACAAAGAGGAGAGTCCACTAAGTTAAATCCACATTACATGGCTTTGATGTTTCCATATCCTGTTATTATCTAACAAAAATTATAATCAGTTTTAATCCAATGGTGACGAAATATTTCCTTGATATCTGGAAAGATGCGGTAAGTGACCCTCCCCTTCTCTGACATATTCTATCTCTCCTGCCATATTTCTAGGGATGCTTCTCTCTTTTCCTTCTTTCTTGTGAATTATGCTGACATGCCATTCGTTTCTTCCAACAGTGAGCCTGTTTCTTCTGCTAAGATATCCAGTGTAAGTGCCCCTGCAATTACTTGCAGGGCCTCGGTAGATGTCGTTCTATATGCATTTGTAATTGCTAGTAAGGCTCCTCCTTGGTATCTCAGTAATAGTCTCGTTGTATGCACCAATCTGGCATTGGAATACCATACAGATACTACATATAATGCCATTCCCAAGACTTGTAGAGTGTATTGATTGTCTTGAAGCCTGAACTCCAGGATGCTGTAGACACTGCTCGGATCGTGGTGAAGTGGCTGACTGCTTTAGCCATGAGGTATTCAATATGGTCTTGAAATAAAAGCTTTCTATCAAGTATAACTTCAAGATACTTGACATTCTTTTACAATTTAACAGGTCTTCCCTTAAATCTTATTACTGGGGATCTCTGCAGACTTCCTTTAATAATCATTGCATTAGTTTTCTCTACTGAAAACTCATGTTTCACATTATTTCCCCAGTCCCCTACCTCCCTTAATATTTATTCTGTTTTTGCTTCAAGTTCTCTTCTGTTGCATACTGGGATTACAACCAGAGCATTATCTGCATATCTAAATATTTCACATCCTTCTGGTAGATTTACTCGAAGAAAAGTGTCAAAGAGTGTATTCTACAAGAGTGTTCCAAGGGCTGATGCCTGGTGACACCCGTCACAGACTCCAATAACCTCATAAATGCTTTCTCTATATTTAAAGAAAGAGCTCATCATGCCCTTGAGATTTCTGGGGCGTTCTGTTTTTTTTTCAGTTGACACAGCATCTCAGGCCAACAAGCATTGTCAAATGCTCCGTTAATATCCAAGAATATTCAAAGTACACAAGTTTCCTTTGTCGTTTTGATGTCAACATACATCACTGCTGTTTCAGTCCTTCTTCCTTTCCGAAAGCCATATCCTTTGTTATGTAATCCTTGTGTAACATCTAGGAACGACAGCAGCCTCATATTTATTAGTTTATCCAACACTTTCCCTACTATTCGGAGAAGTGTTAGTGGTCTGTAGGATTTTGCTTTTGTTGGTCTTTGTCTCCACCTTTTTACAAANTCCCTACTATTCGGAGAAGTGTTAGTGGTCTGTAGGATTTTGCTTTTGTTGGTCTTTGTCTCCACCTTTTTACAAAACCTTCATAAGTCCATGTTTCGATATCCATGGAAAACATCATTGAGCTAGGTATTCATTCCTTAATGATAGAAGAGCATGATGTATCCATGGATAGACTCTCTTAAAAATCTCTGGAGTGGTTGCATCACGCCCTGATGCCTTCTTANCCCTACTATTCGGAGAAGTGTTAGTGGTCTGTAGGATTTTGCTTTTGTTGGTCTTTGTCTCCACCTTTTTACAAATCCTTCATAAGTCCATGTTTCGAAATCCATGGAAAACATCATTGAGCTAGGTATTCATTCCTTAATGATATAAGAGCATGATGTATCCATGGATAGACTCTCTTAAAAATCTCTGGAGTGGTTGCATCACGCCCTGATGCCTTCTTATTCTTCGTTTCTTTTATTATTTTATCCTAATCTTCCTTCGTGTATTCAGTTGTTGGTGGGGTGTCTGGCAACTCTTCCTTAAAGCGTCGCTTCTCTTCATGTGTCTGTGTTACTTAATCCAAACTATCATCTGGAAGGAGAGATGTAACTAACTCTTGTGCATTCTTTTAATCATCAATTATTATTCTCCCTTGTCTTGTTACATACTGGTTACATTTTAACTTGTTTGCAAGAATTTTGTATACCAACACATAAGGATTTTCATTTTCCTTTTTCGTTACGATATTCCTCCGTGACTCTTCTTCTTCTTTAGAAGTCTTGAATAAGTCTTTCTTTGTCGACAGTATTCTTCTGTAATCTGAAGTCTCAGTGAAAATGTTCTACTGTTCTTTATAAACTTTCTAGTTTTTTCTGACTCTTGCCTCATTTCTTCTAACTCTTCGTCCCACCATTTGTTTAGCGGGACTCCAGGTTTAGTAGTTCTTAAGGTAGCATTACAAGTGTCTTGAATCAACTTCATGACTCCTTCAGCTCTGGTGCACGATATTCTGTGTATGAGTCTCGGCACCTTTGGATATTTTCCAACAGTGCTTCATCGATTCTTTTCCAATTTGTACCCCGATGTATGTAGCGTGTTCTTAGGACTTGTAATTCCTCTGGAGCTGGAACAAAATTCAAATCAAACACAATTAGTCGGTGAACACTATTCGAATCTTCAGTTACTGTCCAGTCTGTAACCAGTCTGGCTGCCTTTCATGAGGTAATTATCACACCTAGATGTGACTCTGTGCCATGTGCTGGAAACACATATACATGGGACGGTTTCCAGTTTCGTTGGCGACATGGAGGTCGTTCGCCAAGATATAGCGATCAATCGCCATGCCACACTCCGTCACTCATCTGTTGCTGTTGTATACCATTGTCTGGACTTCGCATTCACATCTGCGCCAGTGAAAAATCGCTCCCTTCCCAGTACTCATAACCACTCATCCTACTTTTCCAGATGTACTCAAGTATCATCCAAGTACTGCAAGTAGAAGGATCCCAGATATTATGATTTCTTATTTTTGATGTTATGATGTTGATGTTATCAATTGTCATACAGTTAAGGTGTTGCGTCCGAACCCATATTCCTGACATATGGTTCTTTCTGGATGAAGTTACATTTCCAGGTAATCAAATAATTTGTTGTCTTAATGTGTATGATTGTAAAATATTAACCCATGACAAATTTAATATTACAGTATATCTCCGAAAAACCCAATTAATACCAAATTTGGCAAACAAGTAGCTCTATGGCAGGTCATGTAAAGTTGTGATGGTGAGATGGTGAGACATGCATTTTTCAAAATGGTGGCCTTATGAACATTTTAGCACAGAATTTTTTGTCTACAAAACTGCAAAACCAATTTAAACTTAACTCTGTATGCTGGCAATATTATTTATGTCATCAAGTAGTTAGAAATAGGGCATTTTAACGCAGCTTCATGACATGGAGCCACGGAGCCACCGAACCTTGTTATGAAAAGGTCATCAGTGTGCTATTGCATTCCACTGCTATGGCGGCCATCTTGGCAGCAAGTGCCAAAATTATTCCAACCTTTTCAAAAGGTTACAAGATTTATTCTAGCTTTTTTAAAAAAATTTTATTTCATATTTTTTTCAAAAGGTAAAAAATTAACATTTCAAAACTTTAATAAATTTATTTAACATTTCAAATGTTTAAAAAACATTATTAAATATTCCAAAACCTAACAATTTTTTCTTCAACATTCCATGGCGGCAATATTTGTTTTTAATACATAGCCGCATGCTATGGCTCCCTGCGACGAACCCCATAAGCCATTAAATCGCCCGAGGCTACGAGCAGTGTCCCCAAGACGAACCCCGAAACTTTAACAGTACTAAATAATATATCATCTCATATTTATATAATTATTATTCATATGAATTTATTAATAACATTTTGCAGTATCAATACCATGATGTAATACATTCAAGCACTAAATAATTTCACAGATTCATATAATAGATATGGAACCAACCAAATTTTTAAAACTCTTCTCTTTTGTAATACATATGCGCAGGTGTATAACTTGTTTCCTTTACAAGTATGGCTAGGCATACAGTTTCTTCCACAGTAAAAGAAGTACTGATTCTTTAATAACACTAAATATTTGTGTCAGGTGTATGTAATTATTCATATGAATTTAGTAATCACTCTTTGCAGTACCAATAACATGTCAGCATCTCAGGTGTACATAATGTAAATGGAAGCATGAACTGGACACTTGTGCATACGTATAACTTATTTCCTTTATCATTTCCTTCCACCACCACCATATAATAATACAATTGATTCTTTAATAGCACTAAATCATTTCTCAGGTAAACAAAATGAATAAAGCAATTATTGTTATTCAGATGAATTTATTAAATCACTTTTTGCAATACAGTTTGTTTAATACATACATTTCAATAGCTTCCACAACATAATTCCCAGGTTTACATAATGAATGTTGAACAAACTATTTATTCAGATGAATTTATTAAACCCTTTNTAGCTTCCACAACATAATTCCCAGGTTTACATAATGAATGTTGAACAAACTATTTATTCAGATGAATTTATTAAACACTTTTTGCAATACAATTGGTATACATTTCAATACAATATTTGTCACAGGTAAATATATTTATTAAACATTTGGTTTATACATAATATATACTGAACAAAATAATTATCCATACGAAATTATTAAACAATGAACTTATTAAAAACTTTTTGCAGTAACAATCCACCCTTAACAGTTGCTGCTTCGTCCTCCTGCTTACCATCTACATGACATAACCATAAAGACGGACCCCGGACTTGGAACCGGCTACTAACTATTCCTACGAGACTATCAATACATATATATATGGTAACGTCATAGATATAGTAAAAGGGATGAATTGGGGGGG
>NQII01000692.1:600048-635736 GCA_002778355.1 Clitarchus hookeri
GGGGGGTAGCGAAGCAGCAGGGGGACGACCATGAAGCGAACGCTTCAGTAATGGGAAACAGAATATAATAAAATACTGACAGGCACTACAGTGTGATACCAACGATACGGTGTGTGATGCCAACACACAGTGCGATGGTGGGATGAAGAGTGAGATAATAGCCAAATGTACGTCGTTATGCTGTAGCAAGGTTGGAAACCACACATAAACATGACAAATCATATAAAGTAGTATGCTATAATATAGCGTACGATACAGGAAAGGGGAACAACGCACATACCCTTGACAAGCAGTTGGCAACTATGACTCTACACACACATGTGTGGCACGAAGTTGAATAAGCAGTTAGGGACATTGAGTGTGTGATTGAAATANAACTATGACTCTACACACACATGTGTGGCACGAAGTTGAATAAGCAGTTAGGGACATTGAGTGTGTGATTGAAATACATGCACAAGAGATACATACATGCCAGTAGCGTGAGCTACAGAATACTTATAAATGCACGTTGTGCACCCATATGTAACATTAGCATGAAATATATGTGGAAAAAAGGAATGCATGATTGGTATGCCTGACAAGACTACTACTTGCATGTGCTCCAGTATACCTCCGAGAAACATNGAAAAAAGGAATGCATGATTGGTATGCCTGACAAGACTACTACTTGCATGTGCTCCAGTATACCTCCGAGAAACAACATGTACAGAACATGCTGGTAACATGCCTGACAAGTAAGATGGTCGCTTGCATACATGCCAGCATGTTACCATCNAACATGTACAGAACATGCTGGTAACATGCCTGACAAGTAAGATGGTCGCTTGCATACATGCCAGCATGTTACCATCCAGTATACCTGGCAAGGAGAAGACTGCAACTCTTGCATGAGCTACAGTACACTGAATCAGACTGCACGGGCCAATAAATAGGATACCTGGCAAGCCATCCGGTCTACTGTATACTGCAGGAAGTAAAAAACTGACAATTTAACTGACAATGCTAGGAACTTGCCTCTTGAATGAGCTACAGTAGTATATCATTCAGCATACCTGACAAACCTGTAACACACTTGCATGCACTACAGCATGCTTATTTATCGAGATATAAATATGGCTACTAAAACGTTCAGAAATATGCCTGACAAGCGAAATACGAAGACATCTGTATGTGCTCCAGTACATGCCGGGAGAAAAGCACTCTCTCCGGCGACATACATAACTATGTAGGCCTGACCCAGAGCTGTTTTTCTTATTAGGTCTGATAAACATAGGGGACGGTATTTAAGCCATCATCCAGGATTTTTCTTTTGTCGTCCATCCACAAAAGAGCCCGGTTTTTGTTTGCTCCATGTAAACTTCAAGTTGCTACGACCTAATTCTAGCGACCTGCACTCTCATACAGCGCTGGGCCAAAACGATGCGCCGATAATCGTCCAATGTTATTGCCTTTTCAACTACGCACCTTTGTATCCCCTTCGCGCGTTTCCCTACTGTAGTCAGGCAGCGGTACATATGCAGTTTCGCCCTCAACCTGACAAACTCAACAATATCGTTACCCGCACATTCATCCTTGAACTTCCCAATCACATTAGAATTGGTAGGCGAGTAACAAAGATGAGTGGTCGGGTAGCTGCTGGTTTCAAACTCCGACATGAGCGCCTGGTTTGTGGCGAGTTCACTGTAAAAGTCAGGGCAAGTGATCTCCATTACTGGGCTATCAGTATCTATGTAAAGGAGGTTCACACTGCCACCATACCATGCTCGTATTACATCGTAGTAAAATCGATACCAGAGTGTTTTTACAGGTCGAGTATGGCAAACCCAGCTTATATGGGCTTGTCAAACCTAATGCTCTCTTGGCGTAATTTGACCAGGGACAATGGCTCGTCGTAAATAGTCCTGCATTTAAATGCAGACTTTGCAATGAGCTCCTTCGCCCGAACTTCTCTACACATGAGTTCCATACGCTATCCTTTGCGCTTATTCTCCACATGTTTGCAGTACATTGCATTATTCATCAAGTTGTAAAAGTCCTTCTCGAAGGTGTTCGTGGCCGCCTGATGTTTCGCAGTATTCAAATATATATAAGGCTTCAGCCATGGCTTCTGCAGGAATTGTAGAACTCGGTGAACAGCCTTCAGCCGTAACCCATGACCCAATGCGTGCTTAAAATTAACATTATGTACGATATAATGAAGCTTGTTCTCCAGGGTCGTCATGAGTTTCGTTTGTTTGGATCCTGGGGGGATACTCATTCACTGGCAAGAATGGAAGATCCATATGCTCTTTATGAAGAGCACTAGGGTACTCTACGTCTACCTCCAGTATGCAGCCGACATATCCGTCGTCCGGCACGCTCATCACATCGATGTTCGTGCTGGTCCATTCGAAATCGGCGTAAGGCAGCGGCAGAGACATTGCCCACCTGCATAAGTTATTGGCATCTACCTGCTGCAGGTAGGTAAATGGCTTGTCAGCATTGTACGTGTCTGGTATATGCCTATTGTTGGCAACCATGTTCTGCTTAATACATTGAGCCACCCCTCCCCAGATAACAGCCTCAATAAACAGATGGNCCTATTGTTGGCAACCATGTTCTGCTTAATACATTGAGCCACCCCTCCCCAGATAACAGCCTCAATAAACAGATGGATATCACAGTCGCTAAGCAAGTCTAATTCCACCTACATCTTGCGTGACATTGTGTCAAACGAGAACCCGAGAGCACTAACATAACGCACACAGTCGAGACTGTATGTGCATAGACAGAGCCAGTGGAAATTCTCGAAGACGNCGAGAACCCGAGAGCACTAACATAACGCACACAGTCGAGACTGTATGTGCATAGACAGAGCCAGTGGAAATTCTCGAAGACGTCGCACAGAATCAGCACGCCTGTCTTCAGGTAGAGCTCTGAATAGTCCCGGAGGGTGCGGCAGCAGAACACGTCTCAGACGGTTTGTGCGTGCTGGTAGTCCTAAGCACTGATGTTCCCCCAGTAAGCCTATTATAGAATGACTCTATAGCAGGTAACCATGGCTCGGTGAGCCTCTCCCACGAGCTAACATAATCTTAGGGGAAGACACCTTTCTGGGTTACCAGCTCTAGCTCGTGTTCTACCATGAAGAAGCGATATGTTGTGTGGAATTCGCTAGATGGCAGATTCTCAGAGAGTGTTGCCATGCTGGCAGACATGAACCTATATCTATCAATGAACTGTATAATGAACTTGTCGCCCAAACTCTTACTGAAGGTGATACGTTTCTCCTAACTATTTGGAATAATAAATATGTTCTGGGAATCGTAGCCAAGCTGCTTAATTATGAAATTGGCATCGTACATTAAGTTATGGAAGAGTATTGGCAGTCTATGGGGGCGGCGACGAAGCTTGTTGCAGTTATTACATGAAGCCCCGATAAAACTTACGGCAAAATGATAATGGTTATGCACCTTTTGGTTGTTGAAGGTGAACATGCTAGAAGAGAGGCAGCAGGTAGTGGCTAGAGTATAGCCAGCCTGTTCCGCATGTGTCAGTGCTCGCATAGGTTCAGACTGACCTATCCTAACCACCTCTTCCATTAAGTGTTTCGATGCACCTTCGCCTGTGTAAATAGTTACACCCGGGGGTACACTGGTTGTCTTATAGGCGGGAATAATTGAATTATCAACTTGAATGTATATGCCATAAAAATAGGGCTTGTGTTTTTGGTACCTATAAGTGAAGGACTCATCCGGGTTTGGCTGACACGTTTGCACAGGCACCATAATTGCCTTGAAGTCTGCATATACTACAATAGGTACCTTACTGCCGTTCTGGTAATTTTTGAACTTGAGCACAGGCGGCCTGCCATTCCTGTCCGGCTGTGGCATGTTGGCGCAAACAGCAGTATGGTCATTGCAATACCTCATGTGCTCAGCCAGAGTTTCGGCACCCGTCAGATGTGTCACACATGGTTGATTATCATATGCTTTGAAGCAACGTTTACAGATATCAACATGGTCAAGGTGTGACATCACCTGGGAGCATACCAGTGGCGAGAAATCTGACATGTAACATTGGGGGAGTTCTAGTCCTCCACTGTGGTGAGCAGCAGCAAATNTATGGTCATTGCAATACCTCATGTGCTCAGCCAGAGTTTCGGCACCCGTCAGATGTGTCACACATGGTTGATTATCATATGCTTTGAAGCAACGTTTACAGATATCAACATGATCAAGGTGTGACATCACCTGGGAGCATACCAGTGGCGAGAAATCTGACATGTAACATTGGGGGAGTTCTAGTCCTCCACTGTGGTGAGCAGCAGCAAATCAAAGTGCTGGGCCAGATCCACATCTGTCACCCATATCGGCACTACTTTCGTATTCTTGTCGAGTGTGTATACATTGACGCTGATCCCCAGATTAGCTTACTCAAAAGATGGTTTTTGCTGTAGAGGGCTGGGAAACTCTATGGTAGAAAAATTTAAGAGCGTCTCCAGCCTGGTGTATCGCTGGTTGATGCGCTGTGGATTCCGCCCCTCTGCAAAACATGCCAGTATCGCCCATTTAAAGTACTGCAGGTCAGCATTATGTGGATTGATAATTGTCCTTTTCTCCACTAAACCTGCAGGCGAGGGGATGTACGAGGAGACTCTAAGGCGGTTGAGCTTGTTTACGCATAACTGGACTCGTTTCATAGCCGTGATAGTCCAGCTGCTACCCTTCTCCATGTAGTCAGTCTCCTCCATGCAGATATTGGCAATAGCAGCCAACACAGCTGCCTATATGTCGGCTACATTAAAGAGAGGCATGTTTTTCGTCTTAAAGGCACGGCGATCCTCCTTGTCCTTGTGAGGCTCCGGTTTACCATATACACACTCGAAAAAAATATTAAATTTGACCACCCCCTGTGTCTCGATTTCCTGCTTAGTTGAGCAATGCTACTAGCTTTCATTGCCTCGAGGTAGTCACAAATGTATATTGTTTTCCTCGAGGTATTCTCGGCGACATAAGTTTTCATTATGCCCCTGAACGCTCTTTCAGCCTCCACAAACCCATACGAGTTGCTCTCGCCAGACCCAGTGGCAATGGGCTCTCGGTGAGAGCTACTCTCGTTCCCAAGAGCCGGAACGTCGTAAGACGGCTGCGGGCTTACCACTCATGAACGCTTCATCGGCTGGGAGGTTGTCGTGGCAGCCCCAGAACACTTTGTGCTATGTGTACAAAGCCTATCGGTCCTGGTAAACTGCCTACTGCAGTTCCCACATGCCCTTGATGGAGTTCTAGGGTTCACCCAACAAATACGTTCATGGTGCCGGNGGCTCTCGGTGAGAGCTACTCTCGTTCCCAAGAGCCGGAACGTCGTAAGACGGCTGCGGGCTTACCACTCATGAAAGCTTCATCGGCTGGGAGGTTGTCGTGGCAGCCCCAGAACACTTTGTGCTATGTGTACAAAGCCTATCGGTCCTGGTAAACTGCCTACTGCAGTTCCCACATGCCCTTGATGGAGTTCTACGGTTCGCCCAACAAATACGTTCATGGTGCCGGGCATCACAAGAGTGCCCGAAGCTCTCATTACAGAACACACAGTTGAGCGAAGCAGCATGCCTGATCAGTCCTGTACATGTTGTATATATGTGGCAAGAATTTCTGTGCAGTTGAAGGGGCAACATCACCTATCGCAAAGATGTAGGGCAAGCTGCTGGAATGGGTTGAGAGAGCAATTGCGTTCATGACGCAATACATTCCAGCAGATCGTAAACACCCGGTTGCAAAAGTCACACTGCAGTGCGGGTCAGCATATAATGGGAATGGTAGGGGGGTTAAGCAACACAGCTGAGGATGGAGCCAATGCTGGTGAATTAGACTGTGACGAACCTATTGCAGTTATATTTGTATATACTACATATCAATTCAGGTATGTGGCAGGCAGCCCAGACCAGGAGGTATTCTACAAGAAACAAAAAATGTTCTAGAATAGTTCGCAAATATGTGTGTAAATATATAACAAAACTAAATCGACAAGTGCGTTCACTGGGGCTCGAACCCAGGAGTGATGTTATAGTTAAATAGAATGATACACGTTCCCCGGGAGAGACATGTGCTATGCTTTCTATGGTGAGTATCCACATGTCAATATGAAATGGACTAACTGTAAGGACCAGTGAGGGACTATATGATGTGTGAGCAACAGAATGTATACAGAGCTATACAGCACACAGCGTGCAGTTCAAGACCTCCTATGTGTTATAAATGGCACAAGTTGTAAAATACCTATATGCAGGCCTTTCACCAACATGCAGANGTAAAATACCTATATGCAGGCCTTTCACCAACATGCAGAAAAAGCCTTCAGTGAAATAAACAATTAACGATGGCAGGGAAGCGGGTGTGAGAGCACACATACCATTATGTAATTTATTAAAAGTTATAGCCGAGGACGAACTACACAATGTTTACTACTGCACGTTTTCGCATAAAAACCCCTATAATACTCACCAACAGACGAAACACACATCTAAAGAGAATAGATGTTGTATAGAGTAACAGGTGCTGATATCAACCTGATAATAACCCCCAGACATGTATAGATAATACACGCAGANAGATGTTGTATAGAGTAACAGGTGCTGATATCAACCTGATAATAACCCCCAGACATGTATAGATAATACACGCAGAGCACAGCAGTTATTATTATAGCAGAAATTGTGAGGACCCTGGAAATGTAGCAAGACACGAAGATCTCAGCATCCATACACGAGTAGGACCTTATAGATCTATGGAGGGGTATTTATACACCTTCCCAAAGGAGCATAATCTGGAGAGAGTATTAGGGCGGCAATAACAAGGGCTGTTATCTAACAACGTCCAAAACATCTGTAGGAGAGACGGTCCCTGGCTAAAAAAAACATCTCTCTTGTCCAGCCCAGTTACTATTCAAATATATATATATATGGAAATTTTTTCTACTTATTTACACATGAACAACTAAAGTGTACTTGTGATTTCCATGTCATCATAGGTATATTTTATAACTGTAATGTAATTAAATATGAAATACCCTATTGAAATTTACCTACTGTATCTTATTTACACATGAACAACTAAAGTGTACTTGTGATTTATAAGCCATCATAATTATATATTAAAACTGCAATGCAATTAAATTAACATTATTTATTTTAATATTTACATAACGTTAACCTCCAAAGGAGAGTGTAATGTCTTCAGATTAAAATACTATACTGGTACACCTGTTAGTATTTTTACCATTTCACAAAGATATTTTATAGCACAAAAGATTATGTACAGTGCTTTTAATAGACTAGCACATTTTGTTTGGGATATGTATGNCAAAGATATTTTATAGCACAAAAGATTATGTACAGTGCTTTTAATAGACTAGCACATTTTGTTTGGGATATGTATGTGTGATTGTCATCCAACAGAACACAGAGTGTTTAAGAACACATAACCCATTGAACAAATAAAGTGTACTTGAGAGTACTGCATCATAGTTATATGTCTAAACTTTAAGATAATGAAAGTAACATTACTTCTTTTAATATTCATGTAATGTTAACCTCCAAAGGAGTGTGTAATGTCTTCAGATTTACGTACTATACTGGTACACCTGTTAGTATTTTTACCATCTCCAAAGATATATTCTAACACAAAAGATTGTGTACTGTGCTTTTAATATACTACCAGGTTTTGTTTGGGATATGTATGTGTGCTTGTCATCCAACAGTACACAGAGAGTTTCAGAACACAAAACACATTTAACAAATAAAGCTTACTTGCGAGTATTCCATCATAGTTATATGTCAAAACTGTAACATAATTAAAGTAACATTATTTCTTTTAATATTCATGTAATATAAACGTCCAAAGGAGTGTGTAATGTATTTAGAATAAAGTACTATACTAGTACACCTGTTAGTATTTTTTACCATCCCACAAATATATATTCTAGCACAAAATATTGTGTACTGTGCTTTTAATATAATAGCTTGTTTTGTTTGGTATATGTATGTGTGCTTGTCATCCAAAAGAAATAAGAACACAGAGAGTTTCAGAACACATATATATTAACGTGTATACACTGAAGAGCCAAAAAAAGTGTTCACCTGCCTAATATCGTGTAGTGACCCTGCGAGCACGCAGAAGTGCCGCAAGACGACGTGGCATGGACTCGACTAATGTCTAAAGGTATTCAGGAGGCAATTCACACCATGAATTCTGCAGGGAAGTCCACAAATCCATAGGAGTGCGAGGCGATGGAGATCTCTTCTGAACATCACGTTGCAAGGCATTCCAGATTTGCTCAATAATGTTCATGTCTGGTGATTTAGGTGGCCAATGGAAGTGTCTAAAGTCAAAAGAGTGTTCCTGGAGCCACTCGGGAGCAACTCTGAACGTGTGGGGCGTCGCATTGTCCTGCTGGAATTGTCCACGTCCGTCGGAATGCACAATGGACATAAATGGGTGCAGGTGATCGGACAGGATGCTTATGTATCTATCACCTGTCAGAGTCGTATCTAGATGTATCAGGGTTCCCATTTCACACCAACTGCACACATCCCATACCATGACAGAGCCTCCACCAGCTTGAAAAGTCCCCTGTTTACATGTATGGTCCATGGATTCATGAGGATGTCTCCATACCCGTACACATCCATCCACCCGATACAATTGGAAACGAGACTCGTCAGACCAGGCAATGTGTTTCGAGTCATTAACAGTCCAATGGTGGTGTTGGCGGGCCCAGGCAAAGCATAAAGCTTTGTGTCGTGCATTAAACAATGGTACAAGAGTGGGCCTTGGGCTCCGAAAGCCCATATTAATGATGGTCCATTGAATAGTTCGCATGCTGGCACTTGTTGATGCCCCAGCATTGAAATCTACACCAATTTTTGAAATGGTTGCACATCTGGCACGTTTAATGATTCTCGTCAGTCGTTGTTGGTCCCGTTCGTTCACGATCTTTTTCCGGCCGCAGCGATGTCGAAGATTTGATGTTTTACGGCATTCCCAATATTCATGGTACGCTCGTGAAATGGTCGTAGGTGAAAATACAAATTTTATCACTACCTCGGAGATACTTTGTCCCATCTCTCGTGCGCCGACTATAACACCACATTCAAACTCACTTAAATCTTGATAACCTGCCATTGTAGCAGCAGTAACCGATCTAGCAACTGCTGTCTGCTTCAATGTCCATGTTGTTGTTGTAACTGTTTATTAACCTTCACTTATATAGAGTTCAATTGAAGACACAACTTACCTTAGCGACGCAGGGTAGAATGTATGTGGTTACACATTCTTCCAGCCGGCTAGTTTGTATGTATGTGGCCTGTACATTCTTCGGTCCAGCAGTGCGTAGATCCAGTATCAACTTCTTGCAAGGTAAAGTTCACCTTCTTGTTCTCAGTACGCAGTTCTGTAATGTCTTCACATTATGTACATACTGCGAGAATACGACCATTTTCAGGTAGCTCACTCTTGGGTCGGAGATTGTAGACGGCACACTGGTCGGACTTGTAGCAGGGTAGAATTTCATAATAAAAGTTATCACAAGTGTCCTGATAACCCCAAAAATGGTTTTCAGAGTCGCATATTTGTACTTGCTCGTGTTCAAGCTTTGGTTTAAGCACGACTCTTCTATATCCGGTAAAGTATTTCTCGTACATTTTCACACCTTCTGGCAGAAATGTCACACAGTCACGTATGTTAAAGTTATTACACATGGGTATGATAGTTCTCTTCTCAACGAAACTCTGATGACTACTACAGCTCTGCTTGTCGCTCTTCTTATATTGTAGCCAGGTACGCCTCGCATGTTAATGGTTAACATATTGTGTTACACGTAATTTTACCTCTGTTCATGCAGGTAGTATGACGGTCGCCTGTACAGCACTCGGTCCAGCGGGTAATCACACTGTCAGTGCTAGCATTGCAATGTCCTTATCCAATTGCACTAGTAAACCAAACCTGGCGTATATACTCTTCGCCTGCTTGCATTAACATAGTACTGACAGAGCAGGGCAGCTTCATTTCGGGTCTTAGATGATACACAGCACATGACATTACATTACATCGTACAGAGATAAAACTATACTAATTGGTACAACAAATCCAGTGTTCAAGACCGTTACAACATTCTACCAACATTGACCAGGTGGTTTGAAGTGTAACCGCCTATATCCTACCATGACTTCACCCTCATACGTGACTAGTGGGTTGAAGTACATGACAAATTAAAAAACTACTATTGCCCCGTGAATTTAAAGAATGGTAAACATCAATAAGCTAGGAGTCTTCCGCAACCATGTTACACGTTCTTAAAAAAATTCTACGACATGCAATGACCTTGAATTGTCAGTCGACTTGATGCCAGCATAGCTGAATCGTACTATTGTGACATTAAGCTTAACCATATCATCATCTGATATGAGTTGGACATAATGCATAGGGAGTTGGATGCACAACACATCATCTAACTTACATGTTATACATTTACCGTATGCTGTCTCGGTGCAGCGAAACTCTGATGCGACATACAACTTGCCGATGACTAGCTCNCAAAGATATTTTATAGCACAAAAGATTATGTACAGTGCTTTTAATAGACTAGCACATTTTGTTTGGGATATGTATATCATCATCTGATATGAGTTGGACGTAATGCGTAGGGAGTTGGATGCACAACACATCATCTAACTTAAATGTTATACATTTACCGTATGCTGTCTCGGTGCAGCGAAACTCTGATGCGACATACAACTTGCCGATGACTAGCTCNATGTTATACATTTACCGTATGCTGTCTCGGTGCAGCGAAACTCTGATGCGACATACAACTTGCCGATGACTAGCTCTGACAGTGGCTTATATGGTACGGTCCCGTTCAGCTTGGCGATTAGACATTCCGTGATTACTACAGGATCAGTACTATAGTTCTCCTCCTCGCCGGCTAAGCAATTTATAATGGCCCGAGATGTTTTTAGAGAACTATGACGTTCGATATGGTCCAACAGGTGCCATGTCTATATCAACATCGCATTAAGGCAAGAGCACACAAGGTCACGTCTACGTCTGTTACATGCGTGTTCTAGATGTCTTTTATATTTCTCTCTCAACCTTCTAAACGACGGACACTCACACTCGGTTTGTAGATCGCAGAGTATTATTTTAGTAGTGCAATAATTACTTAAATGTCGCTTCTACTTCGACCCAGNCTAAACGACGGACACTCACACTCGGTTTGTAGATCGCAGAGTATTATTTTAGTAGTGCAATAATTACTTAAATGTCACTTCTACTTCGACCCGGNACTTCGACCCAGCTACAAAGACTGTAGCATTCTCGTTTAACGCAGAGACAAGTACATTGTGTGCTTCCTAGTACTCCAAATCTACCTCACACCAATTGAGACCATGATAGAAATTTTCCAGCCAGAAATTAGTTACTTTGCTATTCATGTCCAGCTCATGCAATGGACACGGCGGTCGAAATGTAAGCGTCTCTATGTGGCCGTCAACATACCATATACAAATACGTTTAATAATAAATACCTGCTGTGAGACGCAACCCTAAATGTTCACGTACATTATGACAGTTGGAGAGAGAATGGGCTATAGTTGTAACTTAAACAGAGGTGACAAAAGTCATGGGATAGCAATATACAAATATACAGATGGCAGTAGTATCGCATACAAAATGTATAAATGGGCAGTGCATTGGTTGGGCTTTCATTTGTAGTCAAGTGATTTATATGAAAAGTTTTCTGACGAGATTATGGCCGCACTACGGAAATGAACAGACTTTGAACGCGGAATGGTAGTTGGAGCTCGACGCATGGGACATTCCATTTCGGAAATGGTAAGGGAATTGAACATTCCGAAATCAACAGTGTCAAGAGTGTGCCGAGAATACCTAATTTCAGGCATAATCTCCCACCATGGAGAATACAGTGGCCGACCGCCTGCAATGACCGAGACCAACGACGTGTGCGCAGAATGGTCAGAGTTAACAGACAAGCAACACTGCGTGAAATAACCGCAGGAATCAATGTGGGATGTACGACGGACGTGTCCGTTAGGACAGTGCGGCGAACTTTGGCTGTACTGGCCTATGCCAGCAGAATACCGACTCGAGTCCCTTTACTAACAGCACGACATCGCCTGCAGCGCCTCTCCTGGGCTCGTGACCATATCGGTTGGACCCTAGACGACTGGAAAACAGTGGCTTGGTCAGATGAGTCCCAATTTCAGTTGGTAAGAGCTGATGGCAGGGTTCGAGTGTGGCGCAGACCCCACGAATCCATGGACCCAAGTTATCAACAAGGAACTGTGCAAGCTGGTGGTGGCTCTATAATGGTGTGGGCTGTTTATACATGGAATGGACTGGTTCCTCTGGTTCAACTGAACTGAACATTTACTGGAAAGGGTTATGTTCAGCTACGTGGAGACCACTTGCAGCCATTCATGAACTTCATGTACCCAAATAACGATGGAATTTTTATGGATTACAATGCGGCATGTCACCGGGCCACAACTGTTCGCGATTGGTTTGAAGAACATTCTGGACAATTCCAACGAATGATTTCGCCACCAAGATCACACNTTGGTTTGAAGAACATTCTGGACAATTCCAACGAATGATTTCGCCACCAAGATCACACGACATGAATCCCATAAAACATTTATGGGACATAATTGAGAAGTCAGTTCGTGCACAAACTCCTGCACCGGCAACACTTTCGAAATCATGGACCTCTATAGAGGCAGCATGGCTCAATATTTCTACCGGGAACTTCCAACGACTTGTTGATTCCATGCCACATCTAGTTGCTGCACTTCGCCGAGCAAAAGTAGGTTTGACATGATATTAGGAGGTATCCCATGACTTTTGTCGCCTCAGTATACATCAGTATTTTAACCACTCTGTCACGCACATTATATGTGAGTAGTCTGTCGTGAAGTATTAAAGCGTAGGCCTGGATGAAGGCTGGGAAATTCTCTGTGGCAGTTATTTTATTCCTGCAATCTACAACCCCAAATTTTAAGCGATCGACTTGTTTGCTAACGTCAAACACTAGTAGGGGCGCCATGTCCATGAACTTGTTCGGTTCTAGAGTGGGGGCTTGTGTTTGACCATAGTACGAGCATTGAAAGTCCAAATACATTTGGTATGGTACCATATATGCACCGTTTGCGAAATCGATATTTAAATCTTTATATGGGTAGGCCTGGGAGTTGAAGAAAATCTTGACATGCTTAATATTTACATGATCGAATTTTGAACAATCCTTATTGAGTGTGTTCCATTTACTTGTCTGAAACATTACAATTATTTATCTGGGTTTCTCACTTGTGAAACTAGTTTTCACGTTCCAATTTACACTTACAGAGCTCGGCACACTAGGATATGTTTCTTAACTCCAAGTACGTAACACTATATCTACGTTCCTTCCTTTTTCTGCATATTTAAAAAAATTTACACATTCCGACATGTTTACTTGTACATGTGGTAGTAACCAGTCAATATAAAGTATTGAGAGTGTAGCTGCTTCTCGGACCACCCCAGCATCCTGGATTGCATTTGTTTGAGTGTTGGCAATTTGCATAACTATCTCCTGCTTAGAATTAATAAGCACGTGCATGTAGTCTTCGCGAACCCTAACATCATAGCTAGGGGAATACACACTTCAAATTTCCCATTAGCATAGACAGGAATCTTAAAATCATCCTCGATTCCCCAACCGGCCATTTNATCGACTTGTTTGCTAACGTCAAACACTAGTAGGGGCGCCATGTCCATGAACTTGTTCGGTTCTAGAGTGGGGGCTTGTGTTTGACCATAGTACGAGCATTGAAAGTCCAAATACATTTGGTATGGTACCATATATGCACCGTTTGCGAAATNTGTGTTTGACCATAGTACGAGCATTGAAAGTCCAAATACATTTGGTATGGTACCATATATGCACCGTTTGCGAAATCGATATTTAAATCTTTATATGGGTAGGCCTGGGAGTTGAAGAAAATCTTGACATGCTTAATATTTACATGATCGAATTTTGAACAATCCTTATTGAGTGTGTTCCATTTACTTGTCTGAAACATTACAATTATTTATCTGGGTTTCTCACNAATTTTGAACAATCCTTATTGAGTGTGTTCCATTTACTTGTCTGAAACATTACAATTATTTATCTGGGTTTCTCATTTGTGAAACTAGTTTTCACGTTCCAATTTACACTTACAGAGCTCGGCACACTAGGATATGTTTCTTAACTCCATGTACGTAACACTATATCTACGTTCCTTCCTTTTTCTGCATATTTAAAAAAATTTACACATTCCGACATGTTTACTTGTACATGTGGTAGTAACCAGTCAATATAAAGTATTGAGAGTGTAGCTGCTTCTCGGACCACCCCAGCATCCTGGATTGCATTTGTTTGAGTGTTGGCAATTTGCATGTGCATGTAGTCTTCGCGAACCCTAACATCATAGCTAGGGGAATACACACTTCAAATTTACGGTTGGCATAGACAGTAGCCTTGAAGCCTTCTTCGATTCCCCAGTCAGCCATTTTGGAGGCCGGCAGTTGGTTATGCCTTAATGAGAGGTAATTCTTTATGGTTACCGTGATTCCAACATGACGAGTTGCATCTACTTCGCACCTGTTAAATTCNTTAATGAGAGGTAATTCTTTATGGTTACCGTGATTCCAACATGACGAGTTGCATCTACTTCGCACCTGTTAAATTCATAGGATATTCTATTTATCATGTGAAATATACCGTTTCTAACGATTTTAGTTGTTGCTGGAAGAGCATTACCCTCCCTTGTCAGTGTTCCACAGAAGCACTAATAAGAATTACATGGTGATGTGTAAATATCTTGGTTTTGCACAGGAATCCGTATCTCAGACGAGGCTATGTACAGGCNTAAGAATTACATGGTGATGTGTAAATATCTTGGTTTTGCACAGGAATCCGTATCTCAGACGAGGCTATGTACAGGACTGGAAGATATGGCGAGTAAGTTTGGATTTCCGCCTTTTTTATTGCATTTTGTATCCTGCCGACTCTCCTGTGTTTAAGATTTCTATGTCCATACTTAATCTTAAGGGTTTATCCTAATNTAAGAATTACATGGTGATGTGTAAATATCTTGGTTTTGCACAGGAATCCGTATCTCAGACGAGGCTATGTACAGGCCTGGAAGATATGGCGAGTAAGTTTGGATTTCCGCCTTTTTTAATGCATTTTGTATCCTGCCGACTCTCCTGTGTTTAAGATTTCTATGTCCATACTTAATCTTAAGGGTTTATCCTAATCTTGCAAGGAAACGAGCATTTTCAGATGTTAGCTGACTGCGTGCGTGCCTCGTACTGACTTTAGGTGTGATGTGATAAATTCCTTTTATGGCTTTTGCATGCTTAATTTTCAGTCCTATCTTTCCGCAAATGCAAACACACTGATATTTCCTCACCTCGAAAAATAATCAAACGACTTTCTTGGTCTACAATGGAAACGATTACTTCCTGTATGTTCTCTGTTGTGACTGGCACATGTATGGGGGTTGTTGGGACGCTCACTAGTTAAAATCCTGGCAGGATGTTTGCAGAGAATTCATGTAATGTTAGACTTGGTTTATCATTGAGATAAGATCCGCTAACTAAATTACAACTTATTCTCATAAGGTTCATGGGGAAGACATTTACAAGTAGGGAAGATTCGCGTGAGATNTGTATCCTGCCGACTCTCCTGTGTTTAAGATTTCTATGTCCATACTTAATCTTAAGGGTTTATCCTAATCTTGCAAGGAAACGAGCATTTTCAGATGTTAGCTGACTGCGTGCGTGCCTCGTACTGACTTTAGGTGTGATGTGATAAATTCCTTTTATGGCTTTTGCATGCTTAATTTTCAGTCCTATCTTTCCGCAAATGCAAACACACTGATATTTCCTCACCTCGAAAAATAATCAAACGACTTTCTTGGTCTACAATGGAAACGATTACTTCCTGTATGTTCTCTGTTGTGACTGGCACATGTATGGGGGTTGTTGGGACGCTCACTAGTTTAAATCCTGGCAGGATGTTTGCAGAGAATTCATGTAATGTTAGACTTGGTTTATCATTGAGATAAGATCCGCTAACTAAATTACAACTTATTCTCATAAGGTTCATGGGGAAGACATTTACAAGTAGGGAAGATTCGCGTGAGATTTATTTGCATCATATTTAAAGTTTTCAATACCCAGCATGGCTGCAAGAGTATCGTTTTGTGCAGAGTATTAGAATTTCCTCGTAACAATAAGGTAACGTCTGGTCCTATCTCTCATTTCAGATACTCGTCGATATCTTCAATCTTGTACGAGCTGGTGGAAATGTATACCTCTCGTATCTTACTGTCTCTCTTTACATATCGGAGCATGCAATTACTTTAATCGATTTTTGGTACTTTAAAATATATTTGAAAATTTAACACGGCTACAGACCACACATCCGTCAGGCTTAGTCGTGGAAAATTCACGGACTTGTAATTCCGAGGTATCAGAGTCACTATCAGAGTAAGCAACATGACTGATACCTTAGCGATACTGTTTTGATGTTAAGTAACANAGCATGCAATTACTTTAATCGATTTTTGGTACTTTAAAATATATTTGAAAATTTAACACGGCTACAGACCACACATCCGTCAGGCTTAGTCGTGGAAAATTCACGGACTTGTAATTCCGAGGTATCAGAGTCACTATAAGAGTAAGCAACATGACTGATACCTTAGCGATACTGTTTTGATGTTAAGTAATAAGGAAGTGCAAGCATAAGTGACCCCAATTCCAGTCCCACAGACACTGTTCTGTCTCGTGATTGTAAGAAATTCTAGCACCTTTAAAATATTTTTTCGGTACAGGCGGGAGCCTTAAGTCACCATAACTACCATAATATTGTACTGTGATCCCATTCTTTTTGTATGCGGCCCAGTCAGTTGAAAGCCTGGAACTTGTATCTTTTATTTACTATCCCACATTCTACCTTTCTCGAGCGCTGTTGCAGCCTGTCGCGCATGTACATGCCTCGGAAATGATGTATTTTTAATTTTCGTGAAAATTTATGCAAATCTATGTTTGTTAATGAATGGGCACGTAGTTCATTTAAGACCTGCTTTTTCGCCACCGACATTTTGAGCCTCCGCCGCTATACAGACACAAATACAGCCGTTTTCCTGGTTTTTTTATGCTGGCAATATTTTCCATCTTTTTCCTGTCACGTAATTGTTCTGCTAAGGGTTTATTATCGTCCTTAGCACTATTCCTGGCTCGTGCAATACCGTTTGCTCCTCCAATTAGACTTCCTAACACTCCTAGAGCTGGTAAAATGAACGGTAGAATCCCTCCACGTTTAGCCTTCCTGCGAGTACGTTTCTTCCTTCCAATCTTTATTCCCATCCCTCTTTTAACTTTGGAATTCATTATAANAGCTGGTAAAATGAACGGTAGAATCCCTCCACGTTTAGCCTTCCTGCGAGTACGTTTCTTCCTTCCAATCTTTATTCCCATCCCTCTTTTAACTTTGGACTTCATTATAATGGAAATGCCCCAAGCAGCCATTCATTCCCCGAGCTTAGAGTTGACTGAACCGACTATTGCTTTGGCCATATTCGCAAGAATAGTGTCTGCAGTGTATCGGTCTTTTAAGTTATTACTCGTGGCATATGCGATGTCGTGTTCCTTGCAAGCACTGTCTAGAACATTTATAGGCACATCGTCTCTCTCTAGCCTTCGAGCCAGATGTGTGCCAGGCCTGCAAAATTTGTATCTGGGTATATGAGCTTCAAATGGGAGTTATTTATTAATGTATTTACCAGACTGTTTCCTTTCTTGATGGTCCTATCCCCACGTTGCATAACATGAAACTGACTGTTAAAGTATATAGTGTAAGTGTTTTATAAGGTTTGTGAATGGCTTCGAACGTGGGCCGGCCAGTGTATGTGACTTCGTAAAGCATCACTCTGTCCTCTCGTCTGGCGGTTGACCCACGGTCTTGCTTCCTGGTTGTTTTTTCCTCTCGCCCAGAGTGGTTGCTATTTCTGTTTTGTCTCCCTACCTGTCCCCTTCACCTGCTACGACATGCGCAGACCACTTAGCGCTGTTTACGACTTCGCACATCCTTAACATGCCCCCCACTCGCTCCTTCTTCCGATACAGCATGCGCAGACCTTTGCGTGTGGACAACTGTCCGCTTTGGCACGTACTAGCTGCAAAGTATTTTTTCAGACAGGTTGCCTAGCGCTTGCTCACTTATGCAACAATTTTAATAACATTAAATATTACTAAGTTGTGATTTGAGAACCCAACTATTGTGATGTGGATGAAATCCTACCCACTGGACAAATGCTCTGTCACCCTAAGTATGTAAAACTTTCTCGAACAAGTAAGTGTCAAGATATTTTGTTAACAGTATTTCTTGCTTGTAAAACGAACCTTTCATCTGCTCCCCATTCAAATCTTAAAGCTCTTAGGTTCGTGGTTTGTAATGCCAGATCTTTGCAACCCAAAATTCTTCTACTAACCAGTTTGGCTTATATCCCTTACAGAAGGGGTTTTTAATACATGAAATATGCACATAATTACCCAACTTTGCTTTCTGTTTCCTAGAATCTAGAACCTTTGTATGTTTAAACTCCGTCTCCAGCAAAGAATCATCTTTTACATCTGTTGGACGTATATGAATTGTCCTGTGTATTCTTTTATTGTAATTGCGAATCAAACGAGGTAACATATCCAGCCAAGCATAACTTCCTCATGCCGAGAATTCACGCCAAATACGATTTTTCAGAGTCCTGTTAAACCGTTCCACTATAGATACTTTTTTCTCGCTAAATGTACTCTAATGGCTAATGTTATTATGTTTCATTAGTGAATGGAAAGCCTTATTGTAGAATTCCTACCCTAGGCCTGTTTGAGTATTTTTCGGTTTTCCCTTGTCATTTAAAACCATTTTCATAGCCCTTGCAACGCCACTTCNCCTAGGCCTGTTTGAGTATTTTTCGGTTTTCCCTTGTCATTTAAAACCATTTTCATAGCCCTTGCAACGCCACTTCCCATCTTATACCTGACGGGGAAACCCACGCAAATTTACTGTAACAATCAATTACTACTAACAGGTATCTATAGCCTTTATTCACAGAAGAGTACAGAATCATTTCCACCAGATCAGCCTGATATAGGTCGCAAAGTCCAAACAACAGTACATGCCTTCTAATGTAATTTCTTCGTGCTGGTCGGTGCAGCTCAGCTGCAATCGATGCACGAGACATTTTTTCAGTACAAGTACCCGCCTTCACGTAATTCTTCCACGATATTCAAGATCTCATTGGTGTGTGAATTGTTTCTGGCCTGTTGGGATGCAATGAGTAGATGTAGGCGTGCCACTAACTCGTTTACATCATCCCAGTAAATGTACTCGAGCTGGCTGCTACAATCAAGTTTTGAACTCAGTCCCGAGCTGCAAGATATTTCAATGTCCAGAAACAGCTCTGACACAATGTCGAATTTCGGGTGTAATTCATCCTTATATGTGTTGCTGTGTTGCTAGTCCCATCATTATCGGTTACATGCGCGCTGGTGATAGAAAGCAATTTTTTATATTGGTTAAGAGCTTCTCGGGAGTATTCTCCAGGTCTGCATTTAAATAGTAGTTCGCAGAGACCCGGATACCCGCGTATTACTTCATTATCGATCTGCATATCGAATTAGCAAAAATATTTGCTAATNTTCTCGGGAGTATTCTCCAGGTCTGCATTTAAATAGTAGTTCGCAGAGACCCGGATACCCGCGTATTACTTCATTATCGATCTGCATATCGAATTAGCAAAAATATTTGCTAATTCCCCAGATACCATTTTTATTCCTCCTGTAAACACCGTACATCCCATGATTAAAACGTGTTCTATAAGAAGTAATATAATTACGGACAGTGGTCGAGTGAGAACTGTCCTGTTTTTATGTTTTAATTCGACCAAAGAAACATCGTCCTATGGAATTGGCTTTAATTCAGCATACTTGTAATAGTGCAGCGTAAATCCTCCATGGCTGTAGACATTATACTAACGGTCCTAAGTGAAATAGATGTACTTTATATATATTAGATAAGGGCTCTACGCGCAATCAGATTGACTATTTTATCCGCCAACATATTGAGTTGTTTGATAATGGCAGTACATAATCATTTAAATATCTCACTATCCTGTGTCGTATAAGTTCCTCTATATCCGCCAGTCCAGCACTCAAACTTTGGTTTCAGCTATCCAGTTCTTCGAGCATATTTGTAGGAAGTTTATTAGTCATGCCCTCAAAAATTGTGCTGATTTTGGTTCCCAAGCTACCCACACTCCAACTGCACATGTAGTGTATTGAGCACACCTACATTTTTGCCAGATGTATTAATTTGCTCGTCTAGTTTAGTGGAGAGGCTTGCAAACCCATTACCAATGGTCTGTTGGACTACTGTGAGCTTGGCATCCACACCACTTAGCTTGCCTGGAGTCTCGTTCACTACACGCAAATTATCTCTCAATGTTGCCGCGGGTCGTAAAAGACCTATAATCCAAACGTTCACCCAAATCTTCAAGCTGTGCTGCCACGGCAGGTAGCTTGCTTCCCACCAGGCTTCGCATGTTATAAGTTAAAGTCTGAAAAGGTTTTGTTACTGTAACGGACAATGTACTGATGAAATGTAGGTTCGATTCTAACTTCTTACTTATTACATTCGGCATTATGCTGCTCGCGGCTTTGTCATTAAGGCGACTGTCTAGTTTAGCTGCGAAAATCGCTAACTTTCTTCTCCATAGTGGAAACTGTACCGCCTATCCTGCCGAGTTTCTGTAAATCATCGGATAATTCGTGAAGGTGTGCCTCCATTTTGGTAGATAGGGCATTCATGTTGCCGAACAGATGACCCTCCAAAGCGACGAGGTTCGATTCTGGCTTCTTATCTATGTTACTCTCGGTCTTTACTTTAAGGTGCTCGCCAAGTATGGCGGTGAGGCCTGCTAGACTAGCACTGATCTGCTCTCCTACATCGTCGATTTTATTCTCTATGGCCGCGATGCTACCGCCTATAGTGTTCAATTTCAGTATATCTTTGGATAATTTGTGAAGCTGGGCCTCCATTTTGGTAGACAGTATGCTCGTGTTTCCAGACAGCCTACCTTCCACTGCTTCGAATGCGTCCCCTTCAGTAAAAGCAGTGAGGTGGGGTACATTTTCGATTAATATGCTGAGTTGCAAATCCATGTTTGTGGTAAGTATATTAGTTTCGAAAAGGCGACCTTCCACAGTAGTGAGTTTCCCACCCAACACAGACAGTTTCTGAACGTGTTTGGTCATGGGCGTAATTCACTTTACATGGTTGTATGAACTCTGCTGGCTATATGCTCTCCCATACCACTCAACACAGTCTCTAAGGCTGCGATTCATGTCACACCTGCCAATAATGTGTGCAAATGTGTCTCGATACAAGTTTGAAGTNCACAGTCTCTAAGGCTGCGATTCATGTCACACCTGCCAATAATGTGTGCAAATGTGTCTCGATACAAGTTTGAAGTGTCGTCACTGGCCGCAATGCTTCCGACGTAATGCTGCGTACAAAGGATACATTCGCTGCATCACCGTCATATTTTGCGGTGCCTAAATTCTTTGCTANTCCGACGTAATGCTGCGTACAAAGGATACATTCGCTGCATCACCGTCATATTTTGCGGTGCCTAAATTCTTTGCTCATTTTCCTCCGAAGATACAGTTCCCATCGATTGTATAAATAATACAGCATTCCGGTGCCCGCTTCAAACCACTATGGCCGAACTTGGATACAGAGTAGCTCATACTTCACTGATGATCAATAATGAGCAGATAAAAACCTCTATGGTACCACCTCCTATCAAGTGTAAAATCTTTTTCTATCACTAGGAACCTGTGAGGTTCACTCCAGCAAAGCGAACACATTTCTTTAAATCTGTCAAATATTACATCGGTATTCACACTGTCAGAGTAAACATGGTGTAAATTCAGGTCGTCCATACGAAATAGGACTATGAAATTAGAGTTGTCCTGTAGAAGCTGTTTAGTTATTCGTGAATATGTTTGACATATGTAAATAGAATCCACTGCTACATGGCATCCTATGCTAAGATATTTCTGCATTGTCGCCTGTTTCTCGCATGCAACATCGTCGAAAATAAATATAGAGTTCGGTAGAGCTTTGCTTGGCTGTACAACTGCATCATTATCGCTAAAGGGAAAATAACCAAGTCCTGCAATGTCTTGTAGTATTTATGATAGTCTTTGGTTGGTGTAGTGATTTAGAGTATAGGTAAATGTTCTCAAATCTAAGACCATTGATTCCTCCAGAAGGCTGACGAGCACACTTGTCTTACCGCAATTGCTCGGACCTACTATTATACCTCGTACTGTTCCTGGTAATAATTTGCCATGATACAATTTGAATACGTTGGTTTCATCTCTGTCAATGTGACTTATGCGAACAGGAAGCGTGGTTCGCTGAGGCACGATCTCCCTCGCACTGATATGCAAATCAGTTAATTAGCATTTTTTATGTAAGTTCTTTTGAGTGAGCTCTGTTGTGTAAAGAATCTTCAAATACTTAGTTTTTTGGACGTTCGAGAGGCTGAGTGATATCTGTTATTTAAAATCCGCAAAAACTTAGTAAAAAAATTTTTTTGGAACAATAGAGAGGCTGGGATGTGTTATTTTAAGTGGTCTCTCTCCTGCTGTCTGTGTTAAATCATAAGTATTGATACTTTCAAAGTGTTTTAATAAATTGATTTTACATATGAAGAATTAGTTTTGTAATGGTTTTTTACAAGCAAAGAAAATTACTCCAACTTGTAAAGGTAAAANTAGGAAGTTTATTAGTCATGCCCTCAAAAATTGTGCTGATTTTGGTTCCCAAGCTACCCACACTCCAACTGCACACGTAGTGTATTGAGCACACCTACATTTTTGCCAGATGTATTAATTTGCTCGTCTAGTTTAGTGGAGAGGCTTGCAAACCCATTACCAATGGTCTGTTGGACTACTGTGAGCTTGGCATCCACACCACTTAGCTTGCCTGGAGTCTCGTTCACTACACGCAAATTATCTCTCAATGTTGCCGCGGGTCGTAAAAGACCTATAATCCAAACGTTCACCCAAATCTTCAAGCTGTGCTGCCACGGCAGGTAGCTTGCTTCCCACCATGCTTCGCATGTTATAAGTTAAAGTCTGAAAAGGTTTTGTTACTGTAACGGACAATGTACTGATGAAATGTAGGTTCGATTCTAACTTCTTACTTATTACATTCGGCATGATGCTGCTCGCGGCTTTGTCATTAAGGCGACTGTCTAGTTTAGCTGCGAAAATCGCTAACTTTCTTCTCCATAGTGGAAACTGTACCGCCTATCCTGCCGAGTTTCTGTAAATCATCGGATAATTCGTGAAGGTGTGCCTCCATTTTGGTAGATAGGGCATTCATGTTGCCGAACAGATGACCCTCCAAAGCGACGAGGTTCGATTCTGGCTTCTTATCTATGTTACTCTCGGTCTTTACTTTAAGGTGCTCGCCAAGTATGGCGGTGAGGCCTGCTAGACTAGCACTGATCTGCTCTCCTACATCGTCGATTTTATTCTCTCTGGCCGCGATGCTACCGCCTATAGTGTTCAATTTCAGTATATCTTTGGATAATTTGTGAAGCTGGGCCTCCATTTTGGTAGACAGTATGCTCGTGTTTCCAGACAGCCTACCTTCCACTGCTTCGAATGCGTCCCCTTCAGTAAAAGCAGTGAGGTGGGGTAAATTTTCGATTAATATGCTGAGTTGCAAATCCATGTTTGTGGTAAGTATATTAGTTTCGAAAAGGCGACCTTCCACAGTAGTGAGTTTCCCACCCAACACAGACAGTTTCTGAACGTGTTTGGTCAATGGGCGTAATTCACTTTACATGGTTGTATGAACTCTGCTGGCTATATGCTCTCCCATACCACTCAACACAGTCTCTAAGGCTGCGATTCATGTCACACCTGCCAATAATGTGTGCAAATGTGTCTCGATACAAGTTTGAAGTGTCGTCACTGGCCGCAATGCTTCCGACGTAATGCTGCGTACAAAGGATACATTCGCTGCATCACCGTCATATTTTGCGGTGCCTAAATTCTTTGCTAATTTTCCTCCGAAAATACAGTTCCCATCGATTGTATAAATAATACAGCATTCCGGTGCCCGCTTCACACCACTATGGCCGAACTTGGATACAGAGTAGCTCATACTTCACTGATGATCAATAATGAGCAGATCAAAACCTCTATGGTACCACCTCCTATCAAGTGTAAAATCTTTTTCTATCACTAGGAACCTGTGAGGTTCACTCCAGCAAAGCGAACACATTTCTTTAAATCTGTCAAATATTACATCGGTATTCACACTGTCAGAGTAAACATGGTGTAAATTCAGGTCGTCCATACGAAATAGGACTATGAAATTAGAGTTGTCCTGTAGAAGCTGTTTAGTTATTCGTGAATATGTTTGACATATGTAAATAGAATCCACTGCTACATGGCATCCTATGCTAAGATATTTCTGCATTGTCACCTGTTTCTCGCATGCAACATCGTCGAAAATAAATATAGAGTTCGGTAGAGCTTTGCTTGGCTGTACAACTGCATCATTATCGCTAAAGGGAAAATAACCAAGTCCTGCAATGTCTTGTAGTATTTATGATAGTCACAACTACTTTGGTTGGTGTAGTGATTTAGAGTATAGGTAAATGTTCTCAAATCTAAGACCATTGATTCCTCCAGAAGGCTGACGAGCACGCTTGTCTTACCGCAATTGCTCGGACCTACTATTATACCTCGTACGGTTCCTGGTAATAATTTGTCATGATACAATTTGAATACGTTGGTTTCATCTCTGTCAATGTGACTTATGCGAACAGGAAGCGTGGTTCGCTGAGGCACGATCTCCCTCGCACTGATATGCAAATCAGTTAATTAGCATTTTTTATGTAAGTTCTTTTGAGTGAGCTCTGTTATGTAAAGAATCTTCAAATACTTAGTTTTTTGGACGTTCGAGAGGCTGAGTGATATCTGTTATTTAAAATCCGCAAAAACTTAGTTAAAAAATTTTTTTGGAACGATAGAGAGGCTGGGATGTGTTATTTTAAGTGGTCTCTCTCCTGCTGTCTGTGTTAAATCATAAGTATTGATACTTTCAAAGTGTTTTAATAAATTCATTTTACATATGAAGAATTAGTTTTGTAATGGTTTTTTACAAGCAAAGAAAATTACTCCAACTTGTAAAGGTAACAAGTTATACTTATGCACAAGTGTCCAGTTCATGCTTCAATATACATTATATACACCTGAGTAAGCTGAAACGTTATTGGTTTGCAAAGAGTGATAACTTAATTCATATGAATAATTACATACACCTGACACAAATATTTAGTGTTATTTAAGTATCAGTATTTATTTTAATATATGTTATTAATAAATTTATATGAATAATGAATATATAAACATGAGATAATATACTATTTAGTACTATTAAAGATTCAGGGTTCGTCCTGGGGATACTACTGGTAGCATCGGGCGATTTAATGGCTTACGGGATTCATCGCAGGGAGCCATAGCCGGTGGCTATGTAGTAAAAACAAATATGGCCACCATGAAATGTTCGATAAATTTTTTTTTTAAGTTTTGAAATTTGAAATAATTTTTTTAACTTTTGAAATGTAAATATATTTTTTTAAAGTTTTGAAATGTTAAATATTTAGCTTTTGAAAATCAATAAAAAAAATTTGAAATTTAAAAAAAAAAATANTAAAAAAATAATTGTTAAAATTAATTTTGGAACATTCTAAAATTTTTGGAATAATTTTGGCACTTGCTGCCAAAATGGCCGCCATAGCAGTGGAATGCAAGATCATGCTGTTGAAGTTTTCATAACAAGGTTCGGTGGTTCCATGGCTCCATGTCATGAAGCTCTGTTCAAATGCCCTATTTCTAACTACTTGTTGGACATAAATAATATTGCCAGCATACAGAGTTAAGTTTAAATTTGTGTATGCAAAACCTCATTTCTATCCCATTTTGTGAGACAGCTCAACATGAACTAATACTGTTTTTATGCTGTATCTTGGGAAACAAACAACCTATTTCTTTCAAATTTGTGGAAGAAGTTTTACTGTGTTAGGTCATATTAATTTGTACGTTTTCAGTGTGCAAATGTGTTAGTTTCTTATTGGCGGCTATACATACATTTTAGCGTAGTGCGCTTTATCTACGAAACTATGGAACAGATTTAAATTAAACTTTGTATATTGTATCTATGACAATCATCGATTGTGCGACTAAATAAACTTTTTGTATTCCATTTATGAAGATCGTCACATGAATAATGGAGGTTTTATGCAATATCTCGAAATTCAATCAACCGATTCATACCAAAATTTCACGCAAGTATTGCTACAGTACGGTATGTAAATTAACATGTTTTATGTGCGGCTGACATGTTTTAGTGGGGGTTTATAATTATTTTTTATATGTATGAAAAATTTAAACAAAATTCAACATTTTTTGCGCAAACTTTGAAACATAATTTATGTACACAGAGATAATTTTTACAGGATTTTTTNTGTTTTTATGCTGTATCTTGGGAAACAAACAACCTATTTCTTTCAAATTTGTGGAAGAAGTTTTACTGTGTTAGGCCATATTAATTTGTACGTTTTCAGTGTGGAAATGTGTTAGTTTCTTATTGGCGGCTATACATACATTTTAGCGTAGTGCGCTTTATCTACGAAACTATGGAACAGATTTAAATTAAACTTTGTATATTGTATCTATGACAATCATCGATTGTGCGACTAAATAAACTTTTTGTATTCCATTTATGAAGATCGTCACATGAATAATGGAGGTTTTATGCAATATCTCGAAATTCAATCAACCGATTCATACCAAAATTTCACCCAAGTATTGCTACAGTACGGTATGTAAATTAACATGTTTTATGTGCGGCTGACATGTTTTAGTGGGGGGTTATAATTATTTTTTATATGTATGAAAAATTTCAACAAAATTCAACATTTTTTGCGCAAACTTTGAAACATAATTTATGTACACAGAGATAATTTTTACAGGATTTTTTTCGCAAAGTAGAGAGAGGTGAGAAAATCGAACATTTTGCCATATTTTCGGAATAATGGAACTAATTTCCACAAAATTTTGCACATATACAGAAGGCCATATAAAGTTACATTACTTAAATGGGGCCAGACGATGATTTTGAAAATAGTGGTCATATAAATATATTTTCATATGCTCGGCATATTTACTTCACAATTTAACAATTTCAATCAAAGTTTTTAAGCTGATAGTATCTATTAGAAACATCGTGTAGAGAGCCTCTCATTAAGCAATTTGTCAGATAGCCCCGTTTAAGAGAATAAGGATTTTATATCTCGGAGATCAATCAACCGATTTCTACTGAATTTTTCACCGAAGTAGCATTATGGTAGGAGTAGAATATATATTGCGGTTCGGGCATAATTCATTTTAAATAGGGCACGGGGCACCGACGCTGGCACCAGCCGGTTGTCATGTTGTGACGTCACCCAACCGTCATCTTGGATCCAGGTGACGACCTTGACCCATGACCTTGTACGTATGTGATGACCTTGAATATCCTTGAACCCAAAACACTTCAAACAATATATTAAAAATATTATTTTACAATTAGTTAAAAATTATTTAAAAAGTTTATTGAGAATTATTTTAAAATTATTAAAATAGAGTTTTTTCAATAAAAATTTTTTTTTTAAGTTATTGTTGGAAAATTTATTTAAATACACACATTTCTGGAGGTTCCACCACCGGCACACTGGTGAATTTTTATTGGCCATTTAGTTGGTAAATTACTTGCGTTCGTTAATTATTGGGCAGGCTTCCACCCCCTTCCACACAACTGGGTCCCTCCCACCTCGTCACCAGATGTGGTTGTCTCCTACGCTGCTCATGTCGTGCCGCTTGCCCTCAAACTTGCCGCGTACATGTTTTAACCATGCACGCGGCTCCACGACTTGGGACAGGCTGCGCAGAAAATTTTTTTTTTCCTAATATTTTTCTTATATCAAAAAATATTTATTTTGCACGCATGTGATGCGCAGGTGTTTTCCAANTTTTTTTTTTCCTAATATTTTTCTTATATCAAAAAATATTTATTTTGCACGCATGTGATGCGCAGGTGTTTTCCAAGCGATGAAATAAATTTAGAAAACAAATTCTTACCAAAAAAATTATTTTGCTGCAGCCACAAAAAAAAAAAAACACAATAGAGAATTTCAATTTAGAAAACCCTACAGTTCAATGCTGAAAAATCACACAAATGTGGAAAACATATTTACAAAAATTGAAAATCACAAACGATGAAATGCAGAAATAGTACAAAAATGTATTAAACAAATATACAACAATGCAAAAAAAAAAAACACACCAAAATGCAGAGGAAATACATACAAAAAATCAAGAACACCATATTTTTGATGCACTCCAAATACAGGACATGCTGGTGCAAGAGAATTACGTGGACCTTCACCTCCATGGTCATATGATTGTTCAAAACATCCACGATCTTCCAATTTTATTTTATTCTTCGCCACGTATTTCTGTTCCCTAGGCATGTTCTGTGACTTTTGCCCCGCATTTGCATATATACAGTTTCGCCTGTAGCCCCTCGAATTCAGCCATGATCGCCCATCACACTCATCCTTGAACATGCCAACCACCTTCTTGTTAGATGGGCGGAAAGCACTTGTGGTTCGCGGGATAGCCACTGGTGTCTAGGTGGCAAAGAACTCTGCATCTGAAACAATGCCCTCATATAAGTCCTGTGTTGTAATCTTTAACAGGAACGAGTTCGCGATGTATTTTCCGTGCTGGGTCTTCACCATGTCGTAATGAATATGGTTCATCAGAGTTTTGGACATGTATAGCACCAAGAGCCCTACGTATACGGGCTTCTCGAAAAGTATGGTTTCGTGTTGCAGTCGAATCAGGGAAAGATTCTCGTCGTAAATTTCCCTGTCTAGAAATGCCGGCTTGGCCAGCAGTTTTTTTAGTCGTTTCTCATTACACACCAATTACATATTTTGCTGTTTTCTTTTGTTCTCCATTAATTTTCCGAAAGTTGCGTTTTTCGACAATTAAAAAAATTCTTTCTCGAAATCATTGGTGGCCGCCTGTCGTTTTTCAGTATTTCAATCTATATAAGGCTCTAGCCATGCAGTCTGTTCGAATTGGAGCACACAGTAAATTTTCGTGAGCTTCAATCCATGTTCACCTGCTTGAGGTTACGGTAATGGACGATGTAGCTGCTCTTGTCTTCCAACGTCGTCATAAGTTTTGACGGTTTTGAGCCTGGTAGGCATTGGTTGACGGTAAAGAATAGCAAATCATGGTGTTCCTCGTTCAGGGTCGCAGGATACTCGACGTCCACCTCCAAGATGTAACTGGTCGCCCCATCATCTGGTACGGACATGACGTAGATGGTCACGTCGGCCCACTTGAAATTCCATATTCGCAACGGCAGCGACATGGCCCAGCCGTACAGGTTGTGGTATAAATTTCTTTTACTTTGTTGTCGCTATCTACAATAGCTTCCATGAAATTTTTCTCCGCATCTTCCTCCGTGTATGCAATGGGGTCCTTACTCAGCGTGGATGTTAGTGTCGNGCTTCCATGAAATTTTTCTCCGCATCTTCCTCCGTGTATGCAATGGGGTCCTTACTCAGCGTGGATGTTAGTGTCGCTGGAATTACGACGTTGTCCACATGGACGCAAATGCATAAGCTGTATGCCTCGTGCTTTTGGTAGGCATACATATAAGCACCACTGGGGTCCGGTTCGCAGATGTGAATCGGTTTTAGAATGGCCTCAAATTCCGTGTACACAACGATGGCCAATTTATTAATGTAGTGATAGTTCTTAAATTTCAAAACAGTCAGCAATCCGTCTTTACCTGGCGTTGGCATTTCAGTACGCATTAGAGCATTCTGTTTGCAGTATTTGTTGTTCCAGGTACTGCTGTTCTGTAAGTCCGGAACTTCGTCGCAAATCGTAATATGNCATTCTGTTTGCAGTATTTGTTGTTCCAGGTACTGCTGTTCTGTAAGTCCGGAACTTCGTCGCAAATCGTAATATGTGAAGCAATACTTGCATATATATATATATATATATATATATTGTGGTTATGGGCCGTCAGCTGCGATCTCACCAAACACTCAAAATTCTTAATGAAGTTATAATATGCTTTCCCATCTTCAGTGGTGAGAAGGAGTAGGTCGATGGGATGGTTTTTCTCATAATCGACGACACGTACAGGGTAGATCTCGTGTTTATCTGCAATATATGTATTGATAGAAACTGTGAAGTTATTTTTCTCGAAAATTTTGATATGCCAAAGAAGGGTTGGGAATTCGAGGCCGGAAAAATCAAATTTCGATTTGAGGGCTTTGTAGCGGTGGTCGATTTTCTGACAGTTTCTCCCTTCCACAAAACCTGCCAGAACGGCCCGTTTGAAACACACGGAGTCCAGGATATTTTTAGAGTTTATTATGGCTTCATTCTGCTTGATGGAATCTGGCAGCTTGATGTAGGACGATACACGAAGGGGGGTCCAGTTTGTTGACACGCAGCTACAGGTGGTTGACTAATTGTAATGTCCACCCGGACCCCCTTGAAACATACGTTTCCTCCTCTGCGCATATGTTTTACAGACTGTTTCGTACCACCTTCTCGATTTCGCTAGCCTCGATATTCGCCATATATTTCGTTTTGAAGGTTTTCTTATCAGTGCCTTTATCGGACGGCTCTAGTTTTACATAATCGTATTCCAGCCAAATGTTAAATTTTAGGGGCCCATGCTACTCAATTTTTTTGGAAAGCTGTCTAACGATATTTTTCTCTATTGATGCTAAAAAAGTACAAATATTTTTCGCTGACCCACAACTCGTTGTGCGTGAAATATGTTTTTAGATGCATCGGAAAACTGTTTCGGCCTCCAAGAAGCCATTGGTGTTAACCATCCCACGTCCTGTGACGATTCTTGGTCGTGAAATTTACGCAGGGGTCCGAAATGGAACTGCGGGCTGTTTGTGAGCTACGCTGTGTCGTGGGCGTTTGGCAGGAGGTAGAGCTGGTACACTGCATTTTGCCATGTGCCCTCTTAATTTATAAGACATCTTAAAATCCTTGCCACATTCTCTGCAAGTATACGATGGCTGGCCTATNTTTTTTGGAAAGCTGTCTAACGATATTTTTCTCTATTGATGCTAAAAAAGTACAAATATTTTTCGCTGACCCACACTCGTTGTGCGTGAAATATGTTTTTAGATGCATCGGAAAACTGTTTCGGCCTCCAAGAAGCCATTGGTGTTAACCATCCCACGTCCTGTGACGATTCTTGGTCGTGAAATTTGCGCAGGGGTTCGAAATGGAACTGCGGGCTGTTTGTGAGCTACGTTGTGTCGTGGGCGTTTGGCAGGAGGTAGAGCTGGTACACTGCATTTTTCCATGTGCCCTCTTAATTTATAAGACATCTTAAAATCCTTGCCACATTCTCTGCAAGTATACGATGGCTGGCCTATCTTGGTTGAAGTGGCAGCTCACTTCGTATCGACTTGTCGTTCCCATATGGGTAAAAGTAGCATTGTGTAACCTGCAGTTAAGTGTTACAGAGTGCCTTATCTCGCCTGGACAACTGCGAAGGTGTTTGAGGATATCATCCTTCCAGTTGATGGTAATACCACACCGCTCGCAGATCTGAAATGCATCTCTCTATGGATTATGCACACACGACCTTTCGTGTCGGAGCCCATTATTGACCACAGCGAATGATGCTCCACAGAAACCACAGACGAATCCGGAAGCCCTGTTGATAGATGAAGAAGGCACACGACTGCCAGCCATAACGTCGGATCTAAACACTCGGAAGTACACTGTATGCTTTAGAAATTTTTTTTTCGGTAATAAAAAAAACTTTTTTTTTTGGTGATTATGTGGAAAATAATATAACTTATGGGAATAAAAGACACTTCCGAAAGTGTTTGTGTTAAAGTGGCTGTAGTATAATTTATGTCCATTCAAATTTATTATAAAATTATGAGAGGAGACCGGTGTAACCCACAAAATCATAGTATGCNGTATAATTTATGTCCATTCAAATTTATTATAAAATTATGAGAGGAGACCGGTGTAACCCACAAAATCATAGTATGCCAGCTGTCTTTTCTCCGACAGGCGAGCGCGCTTAGAACGGAGTTCGGCATGGACGCGTGGTAGAAGCGTGTGTGTGGCGGGAAACACCGAGGTTAGTGGGAGAAGCTGGCTGTCAACAGCACGAGAAATCGGTTCCGCTGTGACAAGAGCCAGGCTTGCCAACTATCGCTGAGCTACTCTCTCTCTCTCTCTATTGTTTCATTCTTACGTTATTTTAGGGGTGGGGGGGTGCAGCCTTCCGTGATCTCGGTACAATTGCCAAAGTTTGCTCAAATTTATTTATTATGACAGTAAACATATTAGTTTTCATTATAATAAACGACAATTTTTCCTGGGGTACATGAGAACAGGGTTTTCTCATTGTGTTCCCATATATTTAAGAATTTTTTTTAAATTTCTCATGGGTATATATTAGCAGACTGAAGGGTTTGCACTGTGTTTCCAGCATCTTACTCTTGAAAACACTTTACAGTTACCACCTCTGCGGATGTGATGAGAATAGGTTAGAGGAACCAACAGTATGGAACTAGCAAAGTTCAAGTTGCTTAACGACTACTTGGGAAGTGTGGTGGGACGCGCTGTGGTGATGCGCGCGGGTCTGTACAAAGTTCAAGTTGCGCAACAGCTAATGGTAAAGCGTGGTTGAGGCCACCATGGTGCTGGGCACTTCAAGTGCAAAGTGCAAATACAGTCATTACATAAAGTTTATGATCGGTACAGTTTACCCAGAAAGCGAANGGGCACTTCAAGTGCAAAGTGCAAATACAGTCATTACATAAAGTTTATGATCGGTACAGTTTACCCAGAAAGCGATTAAATATACCGAGAGACCAGGTTATATATTTATTAAATATATATTATCAAATAAACTACCCACATTTAAACTTTAAAAGTATTATTACATAATTTTATTTTTAAATCCAGGCTATTTATTTTAGCTTGAAACACACATGCACTAAAGCCAGAACCACACACATCCCACTCAGCACCACACAAACCACAATCAGCATTACATGCACCACAATCAGCAACACACACACCACAATCAACACCACAATCAGTGCCACACACACTACAATCAATACCACATTCACCACAATCAGCACCACATGCGCCACAATCAGGACCACAATCATGACTGCATGATCCTGCTTATCCTGTGTATTATATGTATAAAACATGCAGAATAAAATAGTTTACAGACTTACAGACTGGTAGGGGCTCGTNGGGCACTTCAAGTGCAAAGTGCAAATACAGTCATTACATAAAGTTTATGATCGGTACAGTTTACCCAGAAAGCGAATAAATATACCGAGGGACCAGGTTATATATTTATTAAAGATAAATTATCAAATAAACTACCCACATTTCAACTTTAAAAGTATTATTACATAATTTTATTTTTAAATCCAGGCTATTTATTTTAGCTTGAAACACACATGCACTAAAGCCAGAACCACACACATCCCACTCAGCACCACACAAACCACAATCAGCATTACATGCACCACAATCAGCACCACACACACCACAATCAACACCACAATCAGTGCCACACACACTACAATCAATACCACATTCACCACAATCAGCACCACATGCGCCACAATCAGGACCACAATCATCACTGCATGCTCCGGCTTATCCTGTGTATTATATGTATAAAACATGCAGAATAAAATAGTTTACAGACTTACAGACTGGTAGGGGCTCGTACTAATTGAATGACCTTTTAGACGAGATTATTTCAGAAAATAATTTTAGTCTCATCGCTCAAAAGTCTCTCTCTCTTTGACTGATTCGTGTTCCGATAGCAACTGTATAAAAACGACTCTGGGTACGCAAAGCCTGCCTGCCACATTTTAACGTAAAATGGATAACACTTTATGTGAAATAACAAGAAGACAACAAATATTTTCACATTAAAAAATTTTATTCACTGTAGGGTTGTGAGATCCGACGATGAGAAGTTAGCGGCTAGCAAGTCGGTCACTAGTTTTTTCAACTCATCGGGTAGTGTCCTTCCTAGGCTAACCATAATTTACATTGTTTACGATTTAAAATATTTTTTTCCGTGGCAACTTGCGTGTGAGGTTTTATTTTTTTCTTGTAAATTGTTAAAAAATCGACTTTGGTGTAAGCGGTTAAACATTCCATTTTTTTACTATATGTTGTTACAAATTTAATGTGTCTGTATAAAGTCGTGATTGGAATAATAAATATTTATGCAATAATTTAATTTTTAAGTGTGAAATATTTCAAGTCTGTTAGCTAGTGTGAAGTCCCCGCGGTAGGCTGGGTGGTCGCTCTTTCCCAGGCTCCAGGCAACTGCGCCATCGCGGCTTGTGTTGCACAAAGAGCAAAGTATAAACTCACAGCTGCCAACTTGTGAATACTGCCCGGGTACCAACCCACACCTGCTGCCGTCGCTGCTGCCGCTAAAACTATGCGTCTTACATGTACAAGGCCTCGTCTCCTAAAAAATGTTTTTTTTTTCACGTAAGTGGGGGCTACAGATTACGTTTATCGTGAATGCCCCGCGACCTGATGTAGTGGAATATTTAAACTTACGAGCGTTATTCCGAAAGTAAGTACCGATTTCTTATAAAACATAAACAATCACAGGTTTTTTCAAAAAAATTTTTATTTAATTCCTTACTTGTTTCTCTATTTTTCTACATAGTTTCAATATTTGTTTAAACATTTTTTATAACGTTCTACAAGCTTTTGTATGCCTTTCAGTATCTGCAGACGGCGGACACTCCTATTGGTCAGACATTGAGCCTCTTTCACCTCGTCATCTGTGGCGAAGCGCTTGCCTACCTAAAGGCAAGCGGAACAAGTGAATATCACTCGGCGCCAAGTCTGGACTGTACAGTGGAAGGTCAATCTGTTCCCATACAAAAGATCTGATCAGATTTTGGGTGTGAATGCCATAATGGGGTCTGGCATTGTCCTGCAGCAACAAAACTCCAGACGTCATAAGGCCATGTCGCTTATTTCGTATTGCACGTCGAAGTTTAGTCAGGGTAGCGCAGTAAGTGGCTGCATTGATTGTTGTCCCTTGCTGCATAAACTCGACTAACAAGACTCCATGTCTATCCCAAAACACGGTTGCCATAACCTTGCGTGTTGATATTGTCCGCTTGGCCTTGACTTTGACTGGTGATGTCGGGTGACGCCATTCCATTGACTGAAGTTTAGACTCTGGGGTCATGTGAGAAACCCACGTCTCGTCCCCTGTGACAATCTTCTCTAAAAATGGATCGCCTTCCTTATGATATCGGTCCAAAAAATCAAGAGCACAAGCCATTCTTTTCATTTGGTGTTCCTCAGTAAGCAG
>NQII01000692.1:635906-694580 GCA_002778355.1 Clitarchus hookeri
ATTATTTTAAAACAATATTTTTAATATATATTTTTTAATTTTTGGGTTTAAGTTTATTTAAGGTGGCGTAATAGGGTCAAGGTCATGTGACCAGGTCACCTGGATCCAAGATAACGGTTGGGTGACTTCACATGACGGCCGGCCGGCACAAGCGTTAGTACCTTGTGCCCTGTGTGTCCCATTTAAAATACATAATGCCGAACTGCCACATATATTCTACAGGCAGGACATGTAAACTTATGTGTTTTAGTTGCTCAGACACTTGTTTTTAAAGTTATAGCAATGCAAATATTTCAGGTTAGTAAACCCTATCATTAAAAACATTAGACTCATGTCATTCAAAGTTGATGCTCCGAATCCTACCTTCATAATGCAGTTGATAGCAAATTTCTTAATTTTCATAAGTTATGCCAGATTTTGAATCCGTCACTCGTGTAGTTTAATTGACTTGGTACTGTTTCACATGTTTCTNATAAGTTATGCCAGATTTTGAATCCGTCACTCATGTAGTTTAATTGACTTGGTACTGTTTCACATGTTTCTGGTTTCATATCTAATGATATTGCTGTCAATGAGACTTCNTGTAGTTTAATTGACTTGGTACTGTTTCACATGTTTCTGGTTTCATATCTAATGATATTGCTGTCAATGAGACTTCAACACCTACCTTCCAACTAAGATTTTAAGAAATCCCAAAAATTTATTTGCACTCATGTAGAAAAAAGTATGGTCATTAGTTTGTTAGTAACTTTTTTTTTTAGCCTTGCAAATTTGGAAAACGAAGTAAATGCTAATTGCATACAATAACAACTTAACTGTGACACCGCAGCAGATATCATTGGAGGTATTTTATTGTAAAAAACACTTAAGGATATCTCAAAAAAAAACTTTTTATTATGATAAAATAATATACCAACCGAATATACTACAAATTATGCTTTTTCTCAGCATACCATGCTTTCCTCCACCACTTTTCAGTAATATATCTAGTTAAAAGAAGTCAGGAACATACATTGCACACACAATAAGCTTATCAAATAGATTACAACTTCTGTAAACAATAGTTTTAATACATGTAGAACTAAAACATCAAAGAACTAACTTCGGTGAATTTTTTTTCTATGTTACTTGTTTAATTGTAAGCGTACATAATGCAAACAATTAAAGATTCGTTGTATTTTCAAGACTACTTATCTATTAAACATATAATTTTTTAAAGTTCTTAGTGAAATAAATGCAGCGTTGCAAGATATTACAGGCAAGATGATTTCTGGGTATTTATTGGTTGTGTGCATTGCAAAAGGAAAAAGCTTTCATTTATGAGTAATCGGTAGTTAGCTTCTCGTGGTTCTTCGACAGTAATACGGACAAATACTTTTAAAATAATAATGGAAACATTAATTTAGGTGAGTGTTACATTTGACTTGCTCAAACCAGCTGTCAAGCCATACTCAGTCATCATGGTGACTTCATTATGAAAGTTGTTGCCGATAAATCATCGAAGTCAAACATTTCGCTCGTAATAAAATTAGGTGTCTTTGTTATTAATATAAGTGAGAGAATATGTTTAAAATGGTTTCCGCATTAAATATATTTTTAAAGTATTTTGTGTTTGGTACTGCAAAATTGTGAATAATATAAATGGAATTGTAGATATTCATTATGCCTAGTGTTATTTATACTTAAATTACAGAATCCCAGTAACTTATATAGTTAATAAAAACATTTCTACCATTCATAAGTGGATTTTAAGGGAAAGTTTGGCAATTAAAAGAAGATGAAATTATATGTGATACGTAAAGTTTCAATAACAATATAAACATACTTTTATAATCCAAATCGTAGTCTTAGAGTTTGATGCTTCGCCTCCATCATATTAGTTGTGGATACACCAACACATTTTTANTAAAATTAGGTGTCTTTGTTATTAATATAAGTGAGAGAATATGTTTAAAATGGTTTCCGCATTAAATATATTTTTTAAGTATTTTGTGTTTGGTACTGCAAAATTGTGAATAATATAAATGGAATTGTAGATATTCATTATGCCTAGTGTTATTTATACTTAAATTACAGAATCCCAGTAACTTATATAGTTAATAAAAACATTTCTACCATTCATAAGTGGATTTTAAGGGAAAGTTTGGTAATTAAAAGAAGATGAAATTTTATGTGATATGTAAAGTTTCAATAACAATATAAACATACTTTAATAATCCAAATCGTAGTCTTAGAGTTTGATGCTTCGCCTCCATCATATTAGTTGTGGATACACCAACACATTTTTANATAATCCAAATCGTAGTCTTAGAGTTTGATGCTTCGCCTCCATCATATTAGTTGTGGATACACCAACACATTTTTACGAACCGTGAACAAATTCCATCTTTTTGCTTTTATGTTTTCGTGCTTTATAATGATGAACTTGTTTTATTGGTCTATGATTAATAATTGTTGATGTATAATGTTGTATTATAACAATAAAATATAATTTAAAAAATTATTAAATGCAGCATTCACTCTTACACTAACCACAGGCAAAATAAATTTGATCTAGGTCGTAAAAAACATGCTGTAATTTTGTCGCTACTAGGACACCTGAGTTATACAGGTTGATGGCTAATAGGGTGCATAGTTACTATACTTTGGTGCAGACTAAGTGCACCCATGGTTGTTGCATAAGGGGTAAACAAATACTCGTATTCTCCCTTAGTTAACTCACCAATATTTTATTTGTCTGAAGGTAACAAAGGTATTTATACACACACTGGCGAGACTGAGTCCCCTTACTAGTCGTAGGCCTGAAGGACTGGTGGACTGAATGCTATGCGTCGGGGAAGGTTTTTTAAATGGAGATTTTTCTACTTTTCTGTGACTGGGCTTGCTCGGCTTCCCTTCTCGGAAGTCTGGGATTGGTTTCCCGGGACTTGAGCTTTCTCTTTGACCTCAGCTGGCGTTCCTCGTCAGAGACCTCGTGTCCACTCTCCTACATCGACGTCTGCCACGACTCATCTCGCGCTCTCGACTTCTCCGCTCTCATAAGTTCTCGGCGCTTCTACTTGGTTTGTCTCTGAAATTTACACATGAAGTTTCGGCTGTTCCTGGGTTCTCTCCCTGGTGACATTACAATTGACTTAATGACTGACTAACTGCTTGCCACGTCGCCATCCGGTGCACGACTACGTCATCTCGGGGAATGGCGCCTCTCGGAATGGGGCGCCACTCGTTTCCGGGAATTTACTGATAAGTTCTCGGCACTGTTCCCATCACACGACTGCCTACTCCCGTGTCTCCTTCGCCTCCCATCTCGGCGGAACACCTAAATCTTCTCGCGACTTTGCCGCCAAACAACTCCCGTCTCGGCTGGCTACAATTGACTCGGCCAGTATCCGAACCCGGCCTTTGACTGACTCACCTGACTGCCGCCTCTCTGCTTGCGATATGTCTGCTGATTCTCACTGACACTGGTAGCATCTCCCGACAGCGCAGATTCAACTGACCCTTAACAACTGCCCTGAACAACTGCCTCTGAACAACTGCTCTCCACCTTGGCTGCCTTNGCGCAGATTCAACTGACCCTTAACAACTGCCCTGAACAACTGCCTCTGAACAACTGCTCTCCACCTTGGCTGCCTTGTGAATTTAACTCGTGTCCCACTATATTCAAGTTAGCTGTCAGCAGTTTCTAGAGAGAGAAATCGGGAAATCCCCTGTGTACCTCGCGCATTTTTGTGCATGATTTCGTGTCTCGTCAGCAGCTTGTGCGCCCCTACGAGGGTGGAGGGAGGGTGAAGTTACTGTGGCGGGGATTCCTACAGAGCTGGGTCTGCACTAATTCTTGTCGGGGCATCCCCTGCTTCCTTCGCCGAGGGCCCACATCAGCTAATTCTGTCACATTGCACGGGGTTCTTCCCCGGGCAATCTGGTTGGGAGTTACCCTGTTCCACTCGACTTCGCGTTCTTCCCCGCGCGTCCTTACGCATCGGGACTGTCCCGAGGGTTTCTCCCCGGAAGTTTCTTTGTCAGCTGCCTGCCCTGGCTAGCTGGCTGCCTGCGCCTGCACACGTCAATTTCATATATGATGTAAGTAATCTGCCAAACGGTTTTGTATTGTCAAAGTTCCGGCAACTCTAATGCATGCTTTTCATAATCAACATTGGCAGAAATAAAAAATTTATAGCACGNTATTGTCAAAGTTCCGGCAACTCTAATGCATGCTTTTCATAATCAACATTGGCAGAAATAAAAAATTTATAGCACGAGAATTAACATTCTGACAATTTAATAATTTGGTTTTAGCTACGTGCACTTGCTCTAGAATATAGTGATTATTTGTAAAAGTTATCATTGGTTGTGCAAAAAGAAATATAAATGAGGCAAGCTATTTTCAGATGTACTTATAACATGAGTAAAAAGCATTATGTGAACATCAATTAGCAGCTGAGACACACATTGGCTGTAACAAGTAGACGGAAACTTATACAAGCATATATTGAAAAAAAACATTGTAAAATATGCCTGAAACTGAAAAGTAAGTTACAAAATAGACAAAACCTCCCTTACTGAAGCCATATGATTCACAGGGTAACACTCGCTGTCCCACGTATTTCCAAGTATAGGAATACTAATCGAACAAAGGTTTTGCATGTATCTCCATATAGCTATAGAAAATTAATTCTTTAAAAATATAAATTACGCATTCTTGAAAGGCAAGTTTGACAAAATTTCGTATATTTCCATAGATTTTGTAGTTCCTATATTTGCGATAGCCTGCAAATCGTTTTACCTCGTAAATTGTAATTAAGAAGTTTATATAGGTACTTGACAAGGAAGTTGACTAAGCCAGTTCCGTGTTTACTTTGAGAGTTTAGAGAATTTTTGGTGGCGTCAATAGTCTTGCGTGAGAGCCAGGGAGGATGAAATTGAGAAGGATGTGGAACAATGCTGGAATGCAACGCCAAGGAAAAAGAGACACACCCGAGAAAATCCAACCAACAGAAGCATCTTCGGACACTATTTTCACATTCCAAAATTCGAGCGTAACCCCGCTGGGAGTTGAGCCGAGATCGCCTGAGTGACAGATTATATCCCTAACTACTATGGCAACCTCGGACCCATGTTCGACTTGGAAAATACAACATTCGTTTATTCGTGTGTCCAATATTCTTAATTATTTCATTATTCACACATCAAACTACGCTTCAATAAATTCACCGCAACTAGTGGATGATATTTCTATGTTCAGTAGTTTGATAAATTACGGCTAGAAAATGTGTCCCTAAATATTCGTTCTTAGAAGAATGCAAGAAATGCAGCCAGCAGAGTGAAGCATGTCAACAACCCAGTACTGCGAACAATCGCGCGAGCGATAACTCTTCAGCCCAAGACTACCTCCTTGGTCCCGCCTAAAGGACCGGACACCTCTGTCCTTGAGAGCAAACAATAGCTANTATTGTCAAAGTTCCGGCAACTCTAATGCATGCTTTTCATAATCAACATTGGCAGAAATAAAAAATTTATAGCACAAGAATTAACATTCTGACAATTTAATAATTTGGTTTTAGCTACGTTCACTTGCTCTAGAATATAGTGATTATTTGTAAAAGTTATCATTGGTTGTGCAAAAAGAAATATAAATGAGGCAAGCTATTTTCAGATGTACTTATAACATGAGTAAAAAGCATTATGTGAACATCAATTAGCAGCTGAGACACACATTGGCTGTAACAAGTAGACGGAAACTTATACAAGCATATATTGAAAAAAAACATTGTAAAATATGCCTGAAACTGAAAAGTAAGTTACAAAATAGACAAAACCTCCCTTACTGAAGCCATATGATTCACAGGGTAACACTCGCTGTCCCACGTATTTCCAAGTATAGGAATACTAATCGAACAAAGGTTTTGCATGTATCTCCATATAGCTATAGAAAATTAATTCTTTAAAAATATAAATTACGCATTCTTGAAAGGCAAGTTTGACAAAATTTCTTATATTTCCATAGATTTTGTATTTCCTATATTTGCGATAGCCTGCAAATCGTTTTACCTCGTTAATTGTAATTAAGAAGTTTATATAGGTACTTGACAAGGAAGTTGACTAAGCCAGTTCCGTGTTTACTTTGAGAGTTTAGAGAATTTTTGGTGGCGTCAATAGTCTTGCGTGAGAGCCAGGGAGGATGAAATTGAGAAGGATGTGGAACAACGCTGGAATTCAACGCCAAGGAAAACGAGACACACCCGAGAAAATCCAACCAACAGAAGCATATTCGGACACTATTTTCACATTCCAAAATTCGAGCGTAACCCCGCTGGGAGTTGAGCCGAGATCGCCTGAGTGACAGATTATATCCCTAACTACTATGGCAACCTCGGACCCATGTTCGACTTGGAAAATACAACATTCGTTTATTCGTGTGTCCAATATTCTTAATTATTTCATTATTCACACATCAAACTACGCTTCAATAAATTCACCGCAACTAGTGGATGATATTTCTATGTTCAGTAGTTTGATAAATTACGGCTAGAAAATGTGTCCCTAAATATTCGTTCTTAGAAGAATGCAAGAAATGCAGCCAGCAGAGTGAAGCATGTCAACAACCCAGTACTGCGAACAATCGCGCGAGCGATAACTCTTCAGCCCAAGACTACCTCCTTGGTCCCGCCTAAAGGACCGGACACCTCTGTCCTTGAGAGCAAACAATAGCTATTCTACTACTGCAGGCCACTGCCAGACTCCTCCTCCCTTCTCGGCCCGCACTCAGGGCAAAGTGAGTAAAATCACTTAGTGAGTAGACAGCAGCACGAGACGGGACTCAAAACGCGTAAAACCTACCTACAGTTTTAGTTAAATATCATTAAATTCATCGCTGTGATAATACCTTTATTTTGGGATGATTTTATTAACAAAACTATAGCTTATTCCCGTATTATTTTTGTTTCAAGTATTTATTTTCCAACTAACTGAAAATCGTGCACAAAGTTACGCGTTTTATTCATTAAAAATGATATTTTTTTTAGCCGATAGAATGGAAAAGTACAACCGTAGGTCGAACAATTTACGTTTTTGCTTATACGGAAAAAAAAAATTTCGTCGCCATATCTTTAATAGTTTTAAAATAATCATTATTACAAATCCACTGTGTGTTTCTCGTTCAAGATGGGAATATACCACCTCAGGATGGGTTTTAGCGCCTTCACCTAAATCTGGAGGTTGACTAGCTGGGAGATGGGCTTGACTGTTGGCTAAAGAGAAGCTAGTGTTTTATCGCCATTGTGTAGTCTCCTGTTTGTTATCTGAAAGAACGTGTCTGATTTTGTATATGCTGACAACAAAAGTTACTAAAAGTTAGTGACTTTTCGGGATTGTAATGTTTCAAGAAAAATTGTTTAACAATTTTAANATGTTTCAAGAAAAATTGTTTAACAATTTTAATTGGTTATTTTTTATATTTTATATATGATAATCACATAATTCTGTAGTTAAAGATTTATAAGTGGCTGATTCATATTTAATTATACCTAAATGGTGATTTTAGTTTATTTTAAGCTTCCTATATCGGAAAGCAAAAGTGAAATGTTAAAATATTTCTGTCNTCTGAAAGAACGTGTCTGATTTTGTATATGCTGACAACAAAAGTTACTAAAAGTTAGTGACTTTTCGGGATTGTACTGTTTCAAGAAAAATTGTTTAACAATTTTAATTGGTTATTTTTTATATTTTATATATGATAATCATATAATTCTGTAGTTAAAGATTTATAAGTGGCTGATTAATATTTAATTACACCTAAATGGTGATTTTAGTTTATTTTAAGCTTCCTATATCGGAAAGCAAAAGTGAAATGTTAAAATATTTCTGTCNACCTAAATGGTGATTTTAGTTTATTTTAAGCTTCCTATATCGGAAAGCAAAAGTGAAATGTTAAAATATTTCTGTCAAAAAATATATTTCGTTTTATATATTTACTCTCAATTGATTATAATTACAATAAACGAATATTAACAATTATTTTCAATGTTTATATCTCCGTTGTTATATTGTATTTACGCACGCAACAGACAGCAAGCAGCTTATCCACTCACAATGTGCAAAATAAAAATATAATTACGAAAAAGTGGAGTTTTTCCCTGCAGTTCACAAAATAAAATTCTCCAGTGAAATGTTATATGAGCAATGTACGAATTTATCATTTAACTATATTTAATTTTAGTTAAGAATTCCTTTTGTTGTTTGAATACTTGCCAACGTCTGAACATAATTTATTTATTCAAAAAGCAGCACTTTACGTTCTGTGGTTCACGGTTGCCTACAAGATAGCAGCACAGCAACGTCCAAAAAAATTCGTGATTATCGAAACGAAAATGCCATTGTCTAAAGTTATGATAAAATGTTACTCGATGATGGCATTTATAATATGAACACATAAACAAATAATCTCATCATAGGGGAGTATTTCAAAACACCCAACTGTACTTACTGTTAGACACAAATACTCGCAATAGTCATATTTCTGCCGTGCATTCCAAATACGACGCCATTTTCTTTCTGCCCAACCTCCGTTTGGAATAGCTAGCCCCTGGTTCATCCGCAATAACCAGCAACTGGGTGCTAAAGTCGCTGTTAGACGTTGACTTGTAGTGGTAAAACTAAATTCAGTGCTAACCAGCAGCTAATATTTCNGGGTGCTAAAGTCGCTGTTAGACGTTGACTTGTAGTGGTAAAACTAAATTCAGTGCTAACCAGCAGCTAATATTTCACCGGGAGTTTAACAGGAGGTTGCAAAATCAGCCATAAGTAGAAGTGAAAAGAGTAAAGCTTTCAGCAGTATACTCCGGCGTTGCGGGTCGTGAGTTGCTCTGCTGCAGGGGCAAGTCTCGAAATTTAGGTAGGAGCGTCGCGTCCTAGCGATATATTCAACATATGACATCAATGCCGAGCGCGGGATTACACATCTCCGAAAGCGGGGAAAGTTCATAATTGTCGATAATTCTCACTCGGCGAATTTCAGTTAGAGCAGGAATACCAGTCTAGTTTCTCTTCACGTTTTAAATCCCTGTCTGAAGAAAAAAAACTGGCATAAAACAGAGATTTGCTGACCCAAATTACTGCGACTGGCCTGGACGTGTAATTTAACGTGCTGTCCTCTCGTAGCAGTAAAATTTCCCAATTTTTTTTCCTCCATCCATAGTTTCTTCCCAATACATTCAGATACTTAGTGCAGCCGGTCGCTCGAACCGTTTACGGGTGAGAGGGAGGGGGGGGATCCTGCAGAATATGGTCAGCCTGAATGAGGCAGGGATAGGTGTGGGCGAAGAAGCGACGGAACTTAGAAGTAGTAGGGCCAGGATTACCGCAAGAAAGCCCGCCAGTTATCGGTAATGTTCACCACGTTCTCCATGTACAAAAATTCCCAACTCGGATCTGACGTAGATAGAACTAAGACGTTGCAGTGAGAGGTTGGCGTGCTAATGTACGGTACAAATATTGAAAGTCCTAGTGTGAAGAAAAGTTGAATTATTTTTCTGAAGTTAACCGAGTTTGGAATTAAAATGGTACCATATGTAATGTAAGGGTATGTAGACTATGCTAACGTATATGTGGCAGTTACGCCTACAGATGTAGCAAGTACCAGTAGCGGCACATTACGTATTTTAATATGTATTGTAAGTGTACTGCGCCAAGCATAATACTGCCACTTATGAACTGGAAGTTTTTGGAAAATAAATGCGTGGCTTCAGTCTGGATACGTGAGGTTGGGAATGGATAGGCCTACGTGACAAGTGTGAGGAGTAGTTAGCTCTTCCATAGAGGTGACGTTTTTGGTCTGCGTCAGCTTTCCACGAAATACTTTCTCATCACGAGTATCATTACGATGAATGAGGTAAGGAGCACTCAGCCTTCTGTAACTCGGCAAAGTTTTGTTTGGTATTGTCCAGCGTGTTTAAACACTTTGAGGGCAGTTCACAACTACTAGCAGTAAATAAAAGCTGGAAGTGAGTAAACGTTTACCCACGATTCTTAGAAACAGCACTTCTGTTGCACTCAGAATTTTCCACTTACCACCATTCTGTTGGTGAATGCCACACCGGACATACTTACTGTACTTTACAACTTTNTCACGAGTATCATTACGATGAATGAGGTAAGGAGCACTCAGCCTTCTGTAACTCGGCAAAGTTTTGTTTGGTATTTTCCGGCGTGTTTAAACACTTTGAGGGCGGTTCACAACTACTAGCAGTAAATAAAAGCTGGAAGTGAGTAAACGTTTGCCCACGATTCTTAGAAACAGCACTTCTGTTTCACTCAGAATTTTCCACTTACCACCATTCTGTTGGTGAATGCCACACCGGACATACTTACTGTACTTTACAACTTTNCACTCAGAATTTTCCACTTACCACCATTCTGTTGGTGAATGCCACACCGGACATACTTACTGTACTTTACAACTTTCATTATTGGTCGGCTGTCTACCAATAGAGTGCCGAGTTGACCTTTCCCCATTCAAATGATATGTCATGTGTAATGCCATACGCAATATATAGTTTACATTTGAGTGGCGATAATATATCATGCTTTTTAATGCACGAAAGCATTACTGGTAGGCTGCGCAGTTATTAAAATATTTTTTTAAACTATCAAATCGATTAACTTTTATCCAGGCTAATTTTGTTTACAAGAACAGAGAAATCCCCATAGTAGCTTAACCCGAGCTAGTTCTCAATGTGCTAACCACTATAACTTGGAATGTGAGACGCATGCTTGACTCAGTGATACGTCACCAGCCTCTTAATTTTGAAGTTCTGAGTATGATTATAGGCACTGACGGGCTGGAATTTCGTACCATTTGTAAGAGTTTTTCCCGTGATCTCTCGTTTCCTCTGCCAACTTTATTCTCCGCTGTTACACACCTATCTTATTTATCATCAATTCTTCGGGCTCACCGGAGCTACAAGCGAGTCCCCCAGCGATGACAGACATAATATGCTTGGTAAAGCACTAGCATGCGAGCCTTCCATTTGGATGTTGGTGTTCAACTCCTGTCGGCTAAAGTTAAGGTTATCTTCTCAACAGGCAGTACATCCCAGTAACGAGAGAAAATACTAATGAAGTACCTTTACAGGAACCATCCCAGTTACTACATGTCTTCAGAATTCGTGTTATTATCTGGCAGCACGCTAAAGTTCATATGACCTATCACTTTCGAAAGCACTGCTTCTTATCACTTTTCCGTTAATTTTATATCCTTCCGTTATATGTAAAATTAACAATGCTGTGAGCCCGATTACTTTATTCATACGTCGATCATGTGCAAATGCGAAGGTTTTAAGAACGTAAATATGTTTTATTTACGCTAATTCTTACTTTTGTGTACATTAAATGCAATAAATTGAATACTGTTCATTTAGTGCTCACAAATTTAAACATCGAAATTTTAAAACTACTTTAGGACGAGAAACCATTTTTCTTACGTCATTGTCTTCTTATAGTGTGACCAAATTAACAAACGATCCCGTGAGGGGAAGGTGCAGCTCTTCCACTCCTTGCGCGACGCACGGCGGGGAAGAGAGGTACACTCAATACAAACTACTACGGACCATCTGCGACACATTCGGGAATATCAAAAACGGCAGTGTAGTTTCCCTATCGCGTATCATATGGCGTACGAGGTTTCATTGGTTTAATGCTCCCCGAGTATACAGATACATCACAATGACATTTGATAATATGTGCACTCGGGGTGAATAAGAATAATATATCAAAATAATTATTAGTGAATAAAGACAGATTTGTTGGAGTGATAGCAAACATCTACCTTGTGTTAAGCAATAAATACGGGAGAGGACAAGCTACAAATCTANAATAAATACGGGAGAGGACAAGCTACAAATCTAAAGCATTATTAATAATATGCACAGTAAACATTAATTATAATTCATTTGATGAACCTAGATGAATTATTGCAGTACAAATTATCTTGCATTAAAAAAACTTTTGCTCAAAGTATAAACAATTTAAATTTTTTAACCCTAGTTAAAATGTTTTATTTCTGAATTATGCTGTTTTATTATGCTAAACCACCATGCATGCAAAAACGATTTTAAAAAATTCCTGAAAACGACACAACATTTTTATTAGTGCTAAAATAATCAATAAGAGCAAAACTGGAACAACAGAAATATAATTGTAACTGTAACCACATGGAATATGATATTGATAACGGCACACCTGTCCAGAAATATTGCGTGCAATCCGCCTGCCAAAAGAGTGAATGGATTTGTTTTACATAATAAGACGCCTCAAATGGTGCAACTTTAAAACAAGCATATTATGTTACACATCACTCCTAANGACGCCTCAAATGGTGCAACTTTAAAACAAGCATATTATGTTACACATCAGTAACATTTTAAATGTTCACTGTTAATCAAATCACCGTCGTTTAAAACATGCCGTTTTCTATGCAAGTTCTTCGACTCTTGAAAGTGCACCATTAGTTTGTCACTATTGCTACCACTACAAATGTCATCATGGCAACAATAGCTTTCACTGTCTATTTCGCTGTCGCACCATCCACACTTATTACACATGTTTCTGTTTCCTTTTCCACGCTACGATCGTTTCCCCAATATTCTGCTTCTTCTCTTTTTAATGTCACACATCTGATTCCCAGTGTTTTTCTGAAATGCTTTTATAGCCTCTTCTGTCAACACTTTCATCTGGTCGGCTCTTTGCAATACATTTTTATCAGCTACACGAAACTTGACAGTGTTACATATACATTCAATGGCATTCAAATTACATGATATGGCGGCAGCCTGACTACTTCGTGGCCGCTTCAAGAAGTTTGTCTATGTAACACTTGGAAGCTGGGCGTTGGCATTTAACAACGCTAAGTAGTTCTGCTTTTAAAAAGTTCGTCTTCATAAGCATTACTGTTTACCTTGAGCCATTCCTGTTTATTCGTATTACAGACAGTAGTTTATTTTTAATGTAGGTATTTCTTTTGTAAGGGTATAAACGTTTTGACTTGTGGGTCGAACAACGCACAAAACAAAGTATTCCCGAACTATTTTCTGCTATTCGTCTTTCGTTTTCTCCCAGGTGTACATACTTTTTTTTTGTTAGTTTTGATACACTAATTTCCTAACGANTGCTATTCGTCTTTCGTTTTCTCCCAGGTGTACATACTTTTTTTTTGTTAGTTTTGATACACTAATTTCCTAACGCATTTTACATAATTTCGCCACCGATTTCCCCGTCGCAGCTGCTGTTCGTTTCGTGGCATTTTCAATGGGATGCGTATGTCTTTCCAGAAATTTTTTCATTATCAAAAAACGTAATTACGTCATCAATAATTTACCAGATTTCAATATTAATAGTGGGACTGTTTATATTCGAATATACCATGATTTACTCTCTCGTATTTAGTGTATCGGCTTTCAAGACCTCGATGTTAAGGGCCGCCAAATATCTTCACTCACTCACTTTACAATGCATTTGGGGTTTCCTCACTCTTTTTTTATCAAATTCTTTGAAAAATCACTGAATGTTTGTTATTTACTAAATATACCATGTATCACAAGCGTTTTATACTTGTGTTAACATAAACGTACCTTATTTTTGGTTAAACTGAACATTTCATTAATATTTTATCTAATAAAATATTTTATTTTTATTTAATACGAATAAGCACAGGGATAAAATAGGTGTGTTGGTAATGCCTAATAAGAAATAGTTCTTATGCAACAGATGATTACACTGAGTACGCACACATGCAGTATATTGTACCTTTGGTGTAATTTTCTAGACTCGGTTAAGTTTTTTGTTTATGAGACTGAGGAATATCCTGTAAGTATAACTTAAGCGGGCCTTCAGAAAAGTTAGAAGTAACCATGGATGGACTAGGACTATAGTGAATACTTCCCGCAAGACTGACGTATTAACTTTACATGCGCGCAGACTATACAGTAGGAGTTCGGTGAGCCTGTTACTTTCCTGTGATTGGCTCGCTACACCTTTCCAGCCTCCGTCCTATCCCCTTGAGAAAGATCTAGACCCGCGACCGCATTCTTTTGCCAGATATTTTGTTGACGTTGCCGATTTATACCTGTGGATATGCCAGACAGTTTTTATGTTAAAATTAATGCAGTTAAGGACAAGTAATTGTTAGAAAATGGATTTCAAAAGTCCTTAACTAGCCCTTAAAAGTTTATGTATTTTAAATAGTAGAGACCTGAAAATAAAAGTCATATTTTGCGGATAGGTAAGAATTTAAAAGCCCATTGGTTTACGATATACTTCCAATTGGTACTTAATTTCTTACTTTTCCATTGGTTCTTACACCCTTGGAGAACTCTGAGCTAATAATAATCATAAAACAAAAAATAGTCAGAAATATTGTCTCAAACTGCGGCGCAACTAAAAGTAAATTCATGGTTACTTCCAACGTTTATGGAGCCCTGCTTAAGTTCTACTTGACGCTATTCCTCTGCCTCATGCAAACACAGCTTGACGAAGGTAAGAAAATTACACTGAACAGACAACACACTGCATTCCTGCGCACTCAAATTAATACTATTTCACATTATAACAATTTCTTAGTAGGCATTACGAACACGGCTATATTCTCTATGTTCATATTCATATTAATTATATATTAGATTTTATTTATAAAATGTAAGTAAACTTTCAGTTACCCCAAAAATATGATACTTTCATGTTAACAGAAGTATAAAAGTGTTGTGTTATATTACATATTTAGGAAACAACCAAACATGTCTTATATTTAAATAGGTTGATTAAAAAAGTGTGAAGAAATAATGAATCTACTACTTCTGTTCAATTGAGTGAAGACACACCGACATGTCTTCAAACTCGTGAATTTTCCCGTACCCTAATTATTATAAATAGAAGGGAAAGGACAGAACTGAGACCGAGGCGTGAGGCGGGTGAAGAGAGGATGAGCTGCGGGTATCTTAGTGAGTAAATACCAAAACGACGTCATGTTCTGTCATTCCTNAGGCGGGTGAAGAGAGGATGAGCTGCGGGTATCTTAGTGAGTAAATACCAAAACGACGTCATGTTCTGTCATTCCTCATCAACGGCAGCCTTCTTGTTTTTTATTAGGAATTTTCCTTTTTCTCTGTTATCCCCATTCCCAACATCCCGCTGTATCATTCCATTATGTTTTTTATATGACGTTTCATTCCTTCCTGTCTATCTTTCCTACCCCTTTTCTCTCTCTCGTCTGCTCTGCCATTCCACTTGGTTTCCTCATTCATCTTCATGACTTTCTCCCACCCCTTTACTCTCTCCTGCCTTCTATGTCCTACATATTGGAAGTTCGATGTTCCCTCGTCATCGTCTGCTGTAGGCGGCCATATTTAATTCCCGCACTCGCCCCCAGAATGTTGTTGTGTGCTGATCTCAAGTTCTACCATTCGTGGCGAGGAGCACTGGAATCGGCGTGGTCACCTTGTTTTGGAATTCATGTCACCTGCAGGGACGCACTGGAATTTGAGAGTTTAGACCTATCCGCGGCCCCTAGGAGCGCTGCAAAATTTTTGTTTGGTATTTTCGGAACTCAAAAATACTGGAGGCATGCGGGATAGTTCCTGCAACCCTTGGCCATCAGCCGAGAGTCCTGACAACAAGACGACGAAGGTATATATGAAAGGAGGGTGTTAAATATCGACTGTATATAGCTATATACCCATTCCATCAGACGGAAAAAAGTTAGACAGGCTGCCACATTATTTGAAAGTAATATAAAAACTCGAAAATAAGAATATTGAAATCTGAAAATGGCATAGTAAAAAAACAATGAGTTCTGCTGGCCCTGCACGCACGCACTCACACATTTATATGCGTAAAATGTAATATAAAAAATTAGCAGCACCTATTCTATGTCTATTCTGTCCCGTATGAGCAGAGGCAGCTAATTTATGGCCTCTTATAAGACGATCTGTTTAAGATATAGCCACCAAATTCATACCATAGGCATCACCTCCAACGACGAACAGGTTGGCAAGTTCAAGCATGCCCAAAGTCCATTTATAAGCATAGTTGGCCACCATTATCGAAGTATTTAAGATACAGTACCGAAATTCATATATATATGTGTGTGTATCAACCCAGACAACGAACAGGGTTGTTAGGGCAAATACACCTTAAGCCCTCGTATAATCATAGTTGGCTACCATTTCCCACCGAAGCTATAGTCAACAAATTCAAAGCATAGGTGTCACATATGGCAAACAGGGTGGTTTGGCATGTATACTTTAAGCCCACTTACACTGAAGAGCCAAAAAAACTGGTGCACCTGTATATATCATGTAGGGCCCCCCGCGCACGCAGAAGTGCCGCAAGACGACGTGGCATGGACTCGCATAATGTCTGAAGGTATGCCGGAGGCAATTCACACCATGAATCTTGCATGGCAGTCCTCAAATCCAATCTGCGCCAATTTGAGAAAGGGTTGCATGTCTGTCACGTTTAATGATTCTCGTCAGTCGTCGTTTGTCCCTTTCTTTCACGATTTTTTCCGGCCGCAGCGATGTCGAAGATGTGATGTTTTACCGGATTCCCGATATTCACAGCACACTCGTGAAATGGTCGTACGCGAACATCCAAATTTTATCGCTACCTCGGAGATGCTATGTCCCATATCTCGTGCGCCGACTATAATACCACGACCAAACTCATTTAAATCCTGATAACTTGCCTTTGTAGCAGCAGTAACCGATCTAGCTGCCGACCGCATCGCGTTACTCTGGTTGGTTCCATACCTCTGTTATTCGCATACGCACGCCTATACCAAGTTTTTTGGGCTCTTCAGTGTATAAGCATAGTTGCTCACCATTTCCCATCCACCATAGCTACATTCACCAAATTCATAACATAGTCATCAACCCTAGTCAAGAACAGGATGTAGGGGACAATTATGCCTTAACACCTCGTGTAAGCGTAGTTAGCCGACATTTCCCATTCTCCGTAATTAAAGTCACCAAATTCATGATATACACATCGAACAGGGAGGAGGCGGCAATAATGCCTTAAGCCCTCTTTTAATCATAGTAATACGTCATTTCGCATCCATCAAAGCTATAGTCACCAATGTCATAACATAGACATCGCCCCATCAACGAACTGGGTGGTGGGGTCAAGTATGTTCTAAGCCCTCTAATAAGAATAGTTGACAATCATTACATATCTGCTGAAGCCATAGTCATCAAATTTAAATAATATGCATGGCTCCCGACATCAAACAGAGCAGTGAGGTTAACTATGCATTTAGCCTTCCTATAAGCAAATTTGTCTGCCATTTGCTATATACTAAAAAACAGATAACAAATTCACGTCACAGGCATCACNCCTTCCTATAAGCAAATTTGTCTGCCATTTGCTATATACTAAAAAACAGATAACAAATTCACGTCACAGGCATCACTTCTGACTGCAATCAAGGAGATAAGGATAATAAGTCTTATGCACTTTTTAAGCATAGTTGGACACCATTTCCGAACATTTGAAGTTCGAGAACACGTAACAACTGGTCATATATGTAAAGAAAATAAAGGTAAACATACAAGAACATCTCAAATTCACCGATGCATGTAAGAGTGTAGGGCCTGAAGTAGCACTTATACACACAAGTGAGTCTGCATGCATACGACAAACACCAACCACCACCCTCTTCATGTACTACCATGGATGTCTGTCAACTTTTATTCTCTCAGCGACTGCTAGCCTCCCTACGCACACCCACATCCAGGCTGTAAATATAAAATGCGAAAATATATACATAAATAACCACTAGCACAGATAACACACCAATAAATGGGAAAAAATCAATTTATATTCCAATTTTCTGCGAGCATGATGCACATAGTCACAGGTAACAGTAAAATACATACATAGTAATATAAAAAACACAATCAATTCAACACAAGGGCCAACAGCCCGAGGCCTTGTTACATATTAATGGGTCACATTAAAACATGTGCGCATTAATACAAATAAACAACATCAGCCTAACATGAGGGTTGGGGAAGTCGAATGTAAAACATGTGAAACTATCCTGTACATGAGAAAATATGAATGCAACGTTAATAATAAGAGACTGGCTAATACACAGGTACAATTCGAGCATAATGTCATAATGAGTCATATTATATTAACAAATACCCGATCGTTCGTAAGTCGATCAATTTGATAAAAGTGCTGTCATAGCACCGAGAATTTTAGTAAAAGCCAGAATACTCGGCGACATGAAAAAGAACGGATGTGTAAAAGGACGAGCCTCAAAAATTTATACAATGTATCGAGTTTGGTACACATTACGCGACTTGTAAAGACTGTGTTCCTTTGGTTGCTACGAAACAACATACATTTATACCACAAGTCGCACAAGAGACGACACTGCTATGTGATAATGCAAACAGATACAAAATTTTAATTTTAAAAGCAAATAAATATAATCATTTACCAACCAACACATATTGTGCTAGCATCAAGTGCTGTACATCACATTAGCATAAAATAAAACTTTTACGAAGCCGAGAAGAACAGGAGTGATAAGGACAACACTGCTACTCACTCGTGCGAACATACATAAAAATAAAATGTAAAGGGAAACAGTTGTAAGGACTTACCATCCATGGTAATCGCATATTACACATGCGTCAGTTGCTGTACACAAGAGCAGGTAGCCCTGGTTAGTACAACACAACAGCAAACTATTCCCTTACGAAACGATTGAAACGAAGCCATCACATTCAGAGTACATCCAACAACGCTCACAACACTAGCAGCGGGATGCGTCCTACCTGTCTGACGTTGCGCGATCAACTAGCATCTCGAGAATCTGTAAGGCAGCCCAGGTGGTCGGCCGATGGGGCAGGCACTGTGCAGGTCTCGCCAATTTGAAGGGAAGGTACATACACTAGCCGAGAGAGAGAGAGAGAGAGAGAGAGTGAGAGGCACCACGGTGGCAATCCAATCGAGTCACACACATCCACTTCTCTTTATGAGAGGAATTCAGTTATGCGGTATAAGGTAACACTTCAATTCGTTTTAAATAGTATATGCATGTACTTATTTCCAATATGTACAATTTACAGTGCTAGAACTGTAAGCACATTATGAAACGAATTACCCATGAATCGCTATCCGCGAAGTTTTAGTTAAAAATNTACAGTGCTAGAACTGTAAGCACATTATGAAACGAATTACCCATGAATCGCTATCCGCGAAGTTTTAGTTAAAAATAAATCAATTTGAATGTATGAACTTTATAAAGACAAGTAGAAAGAAAACATCACTACATATACATTTCCGCTATGTATGTATTTTTTTTTATTCGACACAAAACATAATGGAAAAAATAATGTAGCTGTTTAGTACTCACAGAAGACCTTGAGATCATGTGCGGATATCGTAACTATCGACGAGAATACAACAGATTCACAGACCATAATGACTTTCTTGCTTTTCCATGCATGATATACATCACCGACCAAGAAAGCAACTCGTCATTTACAATAATTGTAATTGTACCCTGACAGTTCTGTAGATAGTACACCAGACATCAGAATAAGGTAACATGGGTTTATTCCTTTATAGAGTCCAATCATTTAACTGGTAAAAATACTACATATTATATACAATTAAAACTACTTTGTTATATGTATGTATTTAAGTATCTAAATCATAATGCAACAACTGCAAGGTTCCGGAAATAATTGAAAGAAGGTACACAAAATCTGGTATTGACGTCATACCAATCCTGTATGCCAGCAGTGACTGGGAGAGAGAAATGGATGGGGTGGGCCAGAGTGCCACATTCACTTAAACGATTGTTTTTGAAACATTGAGCTGGATTGTAATATGGTGGTAAAACAGATTTACATGTTATGTATCCACAATGGACTTTATATTCAACAAATATCTGCCCATAGCAAATACTTGCAGCCTACCAGGCATACTGCCTACCAGCAGTAGGTACATTCCTAGTCGATAGCAATTAAAAAAATATATAAATATTATTTTATTTGTGCAGTTATTCCCATTCTATAGAAAATCCCAAACATACACAATATTTCATTCAAAAAAGCCTTTATCTCTGAGTTAATAAATAATCGAATTTATCACTTTACCGACATAATGATATCCGGTTCTTTTTAATGGTACCAACAGCCATAGTCTGTCAACCANTAAAGACAAGTAGAAAGAAAACATCACTACATATACATTTCCGCTATGTATGTATTTTTTTTTATTCGACACAAAACATAATGGAAAAAATAATGTAGCTGTTTAGTACTCACAGAAGACCTTGAGATCATGTGCGGATATCGTAACTATCGACGAGAATACAACAGATTCACAGACCATAATGACTTTCTTGCTTTTCCATGCATGATATACATCACCGACCAAGAAAGCAACTCGTCATTTACAATAATTGTAATTGTACCCTGACAGTTCTGTAGATAGTACACCAGACATCAGAATAAGGTAACATGGGTTTATTCCTTTATAGAGTCCAATCATTTAACTGGTAAAAATACTACATATTATATACAATTAAAACTACTTTGTTATATGTATGTATTTAAGTATCTAAATCATAATGCAACAACTGCAAGGTTCCGGAAATAATTGAAAGAAGGTACACAAAATCTGGTATTGACGTCATACCAATCCTGTATGCCAGCAGTGACTGGGAGAGAGAAATGGATGGGGTGGGCCAGAGTGCCACATTCACTTAAACGATTGTTTTTGAAACATTGAGCTGGATTGTAATATGGTGGTAAAACAGATTTACATGTTATGTATCCACAATGGACTTTATATTCAACAAATATCTGCCCATAGCNTAATATGGTGGTAAAACAGATTTACATGTTATGTATCCACAATGGACTTTATATTCAACAAATATCTGCCCATAGTAAATACTTGCAGCCTACCAGGCATACTGCCTACCAGCAGTAGGTACATTCCTAGTCAATAGCAATTTAAAAAAAAATATAAATATTATTTTATTTGTGCAGTTATTCCCATTCTATAGAAAATCCCAAACATACACAATATTTCATTCAAAAAAGCCTTTATCTCTGAGTTAATAAATCATCGAATTTATCACTTTACCGACATAATGATATCCGGTTCTTTTTAATGGTACCAACAGCCATAGTCTGTCAACCANATCGAATTTATCACTTTACCGACATAATGATATCCGGTTCTTTTTAATGGTACCAACAGCCATAGTCTGTCAACCAAGTCATTGGGGTCCTCAGAAAACGGGTACCTAGACCTCACAAATTCCCTCGCAGAAGGTTCACGATACATGTCTGCATGTATGTTATTCCATTTTGAGAAGGTTGCGAGATACCTCTGGGCCAGAATACAGGGTTCGAATCTGCGTATCTTCTTCCCCAACTTCAAGTAGCCCTTTCTTAAGCCACACGTTTTCGCTTTTGCTCTGCAGATGTCGTCACTTCGTGATTGGTAGAATATTTTTATCTCTGTTTATTTGTCACACCATCACCAGCAGTGTTGAAGTCCGAACTTTCGTTCTTGTGGCCATGAATAGTTGTAACGTCTTCGTTTTATACTTTATATGTTAGCAGCGAATTTTTATCCTTTAAAACTTCTTCGTTGTAAATGTCTCCAACTCTCGTATTTCCTTCATCACGTAAAGTGTTCGAATACGATGCAGGCCCGGGTTATGTTATGAGAGTCTGAATCATATTTATTTTACATGACGATTCAGCTGGTAGGCTGTCTCATATCAAGCGAATGTGCTTTATCTTTATATGTACACGTGTGTCTCTTTAGATTATCGATTCTACCAAATACCGTCCCACAGTTAGAACATGATAGTGATTTGAATAATGGTCCTTTTGAACATTTCCTTTTCTCATGTCGACGAGCATGACAGCTTTTGCTGAAGATCTTTACATAGTAGCAATACTGTTTTTCATGTAATTTACCAGCAGTGGGAGAAGGTACATCCATAGAGGTAAGCCCTACAGTAGGCTTTGTGCAATAATATGCTTGTGATGTCTTCATGTAAATAAATTAAGTTATTTCCACACTAACAGCATGGGCATAAACTGTGTGTAGTTGGTGTTTATTAGATATATATTTATATACAAGCTGATTCACAACACCCATATCAGTCCTTGTTCTCGGAAACAAAACGATAACTGGAGTTTAGCGAAAAAAATTTCATAACTTTACCTTATATGTAGCATCGATTGGTAGTAATCCCATTCCCCCGAACATACNGGGGGGGGGGGGGGTAACTTTTAAATTGCAAATGAGAGCAGGGGTCGAATATGTTATCGTTAGATAGATTGTCTAAAAGAAAAAAAAACATTTTTTAAGACAAATGTTTTCTTATGTGCATAGTTTATGCACAATAAAATTAATCATGTAAGCATATAGTTTGGACGTGCGTAGATTACGCGCAATGAGAATTAATCGCAAATGTGTTTTTCTTACTGCAATCAATCGGAAATCAACGAAACATGTTGTGTTTCTGGCGTACATAACAAGTTTGTGTAATCAAAAGGACGTCGGGTCTACTGNCGGAAATCAACGAAACATGTTGTGTTTCTGGCGTACATAACAAGTTTGTGTAATCAAAAGGACGTCGGGTCTACTGTAAATACCAGTATGGTGGGAGAGAACTATTGCGAACTGGGAACTGGGAACTGGGAACAATCATTCGCACACAGAACTCTCCACGTTCATAAGGTTCTAAATGTCGACCATGCTGTATCAGACACGACTCTGCTCTCTGTCTTACATTAGCGGTTGCTCAGCGGACCTCAGCACTGAGGAGAGATCAACATGCTGCTCTCATTCTGTATTTCATGCAATGTAAAACGAAATTTTGTCACAATGAACATACCTTCGATTGCCAGTTAACTTGCATGCAAAACCTTCAGTTCCTCTAAGTGGTAGATGGTTTATCTTCTTGCTATTTGTGCTGAATTATTCTCCACTTTTGTTCGGAAACAGTCTGATGATAAGTGTTAAGGTTATCCACTTATCATTGATTGTGTGTAAACTATGCATGTTAGATGCACAATGTGACCTGTGTACCTTACTGCATGGAGTCGTGCATTATGTATTAGACTGTTTCCGAGCAAATNGTTAGATGCACAATGTGACCTGTGTACCTTACTGCATGGAGTCGTGCATTATGTATTAGACTGTTTCCGAGCAAATGCGGAGAAAAATGCAGCACTACGCAGCAAGCAGATACTCCATCTTCAACTTACTGGAACTCCAGTTATTGCATGCANGCGGAGAAAAATGCAGCACTACGCAGCAAGCAGATACTCCATCTTCAACTTACTGGAACTCCAGTTATTGCATGCAAGTTAACTGGCAATCGAAAGGTCGTTCATTCAGACAGTCATTTGGTTTACATTGCAACCAATAATCTTGTGTGTTGTTACAGTGTAAAACATTGTCTTTCTGTTGTATTTCTTTCTGAATGGAATGCAGTTTACAAACAAATACGCATTTGAAACGCTGATTAAACTAGGATAATGTTGTCGGAACTGCGGAGTTGCTGCTGGTTTGTACACATAGAGATACCCACAGCGCGTCCATCACTCGTGCAATGTCTTCCAGTATCTTGCATGTCATGTACACACAACCGGACTAGTGCAGCCAACATGCAACAAACGTCGTCGCATCAGACGACCTATGGGGGATTAGAGGGCTGTTTATGATTTGACACAGAGGATTGCCTGCGACTCAATATTGTCTCAAAATACAGTGTGGAGAATCCTCAATGATAATCGTTTACATCCGTACCATGTACAGCTGCACCAAGAACTTGGGAATAATGACTTCCCTAAACGCATTGATTTCTGTAACTGGTAGCTGAGCAAGCACCGTTTTTTACATCGCAGAATTTGGTGGACTGATGAGGCCATATTCAAGAGTAATGGTGAAGTTAACATACATAATGTCCATTACTGGCCTGCAGTCAACCCACATTGGCTCTGTCAAGTGGATAAACAGCATGTGTGGAGCCTTAATACTTGGTGTGGCTTCTCGGACATCGTGTCAAAGCATCATAATTTTTTTAAGGGCAATTGTATGGTGCAGCTTATCCATACTCTCTAGAGAATATTTTGTATCAGTTGATCAAAGTGGTCCCTCTCGTTCTGCGATTAACACTGTGGCTTAAACAGGATGGCTGCCCTCACTGTTTAAGCAGAGCTCCGCTAGTTGTTGGCATGTTATTCCCCAAACGGTGGATTGAAGGAATGGGTTCTGTTACTTGGCCACCATGTTCTCCAGACTTCTGTTTGTGGGGGAGAATTAAAGATATCGTCTCCTGCATGTGTCCAACAACGAAGGAAGACATTAAAGGCAGAATCAGAGCAGCATGTGGATCTCTCAGATGTGCTGAGGTCCGCAGAGCAACCACGAACACAAGGAGAGCTGATTTATGTCTAATACAGGATGGTCGACATTTCGAACACTAATGTAGTGTAATGTGTGCAAATGAGTGTACCCAGTTCCTATTTCACAGTGGTTCACTCACACAATGCTGGTATTTACGGTACACCCGACGTCCTTTGATTGTACGTAAACTAGGTATGCACACCAGAAAAACAACATGTTTCGTTGATTTCCTTTTGATTGTAATAAGAATAAAACTAGTTTTTTATAATTTTCATTGTGCATTAATCGCGCATGCCCAAACCATTTGCTTACAGGAATAATTTTATTGTGCATAGAATATGCACGTCAGATAACAACTGTCTTAGTAAATGTTGTTTCCTTTAAGATGATCTATCCAACGATACCATGCTCCCAGTAGATAGAAATCACCGGTTCCATTGCACCTGGCTAGAATGAGGGAGCAGGGAGTGCTTAGTATTACAAGACAGCATCTCGGGCCCATAAAATGCCACTTATACCTGTTTTTCGCTCGAAATAGGACATTTTTNAGGGAGTGCTTAGTATTACAAGACAGCATCTCGGGCCCATAAAATGCCACTTATACCTGTTTTTCGCTCGAAATAGGACATTTTTCCCAAAAAAAATTCCTCATTTTGCCTAAAATTTCCCGTTTTCTCCTAAACATGTCTCGAATCCTGCTAAAAAAAATGTCATGGTTTGTTCTTTTTAAACACGCAGCGTCAAACAGCTCCCGGCTGAGAAAGAAACGCATGCCAAGGTCACCAGAAAATAGTTCCCAGATTCCTCACACAAGCGCTAGCGCTCGCCACCGAACACGATAGTTTCCAGATCGCTCACTCATACATCCCAGTGCTCGGGCGCCGATCATGATAGTTCCCAGATCGCGCACCTATGCATTCTAGTGCTAGCGCTTGGCGTCGAACGCGGGGTAGCCTACGAAGACTGTAAAAAAAAATTGTTTTGTAAAAATTTATTATTATTTTTTAATTTGATTGAAATGTTTTTTGTAAAGCATATAGAGGTAGTGGTTAGACTACCCGCCTCCCACCAGGTGAAACAGGTTCTATGCCCGGCGGGGTTATCCCGGCACGATGCTATCGACCCAATGACTGGGCTGTTCACGGTTTATTTAGCACTTCTGAAAGCTTTGATTAAAATATACTTTTCTCCTAGTTTTGTATTCATCCACTATACGAAAAAAATTACAAGGGTCTGATCGCTTTATTCATACACCTGTTAAGTAAAAAACGTGATATTATTAGGAAACTAAATGTATAGTCTATTTGCAGTATCCTCACACTTTTAAAACCAAACAGTTGAGAAATCATCCCATATATGACGTGCTTGCTTGTTTTCTGAATATGTCACCTATCACAAGTGTTGTTTACTTCTGTTAACAGAAATGTGTTTTATTTCTGGTTAAATTAAAATGTGACTTATATTTTTAATATAAATGACAATACTTTATTTACAATTGATTCAAACGTCTATTACGAAAACGTTTTCACTCAAAATATTATTAAACTAACTGCGTACGAATGCGAAGCGTATTGAGGTTGCTGCATGATGGTTTTAAATTAAAAAAACGTTTATGCAATGCATTTTATTAAAATGATTTTATATATTGTAAATAAAAGAGGATTAAAACAGAGTCGCTATATGATTGCCCGACTGGTTTCGAAAGCAAGTGTACACATCTGTCGGAGAGCGAACACATCTGTAGGCTGCACGACGGGTGTTCTTCTCTGTTCCTGGCAGACTGCACGTCCGGTGTTCGACACTGCGTGCTGAAAAACATCGGCGCCGAATGTGTAGCCAATGTAGACTGTAAAAATTTTTCTTAAAGTTTTTTTTTGTTTTTTTAAATGTTGATTGAAATGTCTATTTTGTAAAGCATTTAGGGAGTCAACGCCTAGGCATGACATAGCCTCGGGCTACGGGACTTCACGCTCTTGCATTCCATAGCAAGGGGGGCGGTGCTGTGATGATGCAATGGGTAGAGCGCAACTTCATGCTCCCGCATTCACAGGGTAGGGAGCAGGCATGTCCCAAGAGAGCTGCTTTAGATCCAAAGTTAAATGTCAAGCTCTAGCATTCCATTTCAATGGGGCCGCAGTAGCATAGTGGATAGAGTGCATTTTAAAACATCCTGTTCCGGCATTCACAGGGGAGGGCAGACATGTCCCAAGACCAGTACATAGCCTCGGACTACGGAACTTCACGATCTCGCATTCCATAGCAAGGGTGCCATGGTGATGCAATGGGTAGAGCGCAACTCCATGCTATTGCATTCATGCACCGACAGCAGCAGCTCCCAACAGAGACACCTGCCAGGACATAGCTTCGGAGGGCTTTGGAACTTCACGCTCTTCCAGTCCATAGCAAGGGTGCAGCGGTGATGCAATGGGTACAGAGCAACTTCATGCTCTTGTGTTCACGCACCGACGGCGGCTCCCAACAGACACACCTGTCACAACATAGCTTCGGAGGGCTATTTAACTTCACACTCTCGCATTCCATAGCAAGGGTGCTTGGGTGATGCAATGGGTAGAGCGCAAGTCCATGCTCTTGCGTTCACACACTGACGGCGGCTCCCAACAGAGACACCTGTCAGAACATAGCTTCGGAGAGCTACGGGACTTCACGAACTTGCATTCAATAGAAATGGTGCCGCGGTGATGCAATGGGTAGAGCACAACTCCATGCTCTTACGTTTACACACCGACGGCAGCTCCCAACAGAGACACCTGTCAGAACATAGCTTTGGAGGGCTACAGGACTTCATGCTCTGGCATTCCATAGCAAGGGTGCTGCGGTGATGCAATGCGTAGAGTGACACTCCAGTGGGTTACAACACAGAAAATTAAAGTAAATTCTCCTAAAGAAAACAAAGCAGACTAAGGAATGTACAAATAGATGTCATCATTGGGAAATTACTACTGAAGAGAAGGTTACAAGTATGATGTTGCTTACGACGTTTCTCATGGAAGATCACAGCCTAAAAGTGAGCAAAGGAACAGGTGAGTGAAAATGAATAAAGTCAATACATTAGACATTGCGAAGGTGTTCGCTACCTATGCTTGTTGCAAAACGTATAGAAAAATTGTAACTTAAAAATAATAATTATGTGAATGTATACATATGTATAGCTTATGTCAAGTATGACACATTAACCGTCGCGAAGGTATATTAGCAGCCCGTGCTTCTTGCAAACGACTAGAGAAAGTTTTAAAATAATAATTATGCGAATATATATACATATGTTAGCTTTTGTCAAGTATGATATATTAACTGTTACGAAGGTGACAACAGCCTGCGCTTCTTGCAGATGACTAAAATTATGCAAATATACCGATGTATAGCTTACGATATCTGACACGAATTACATGAACTATAGTATGCTACCAGCCAGCATACTTTCCAAGATCAATATGATACACGAGAAATGAAAGCGCTTAACCCGAGGAGAGGAACTGTTTCCTGCTACACATCATGACCTCCCAAAGACGTCTGTCCCAGATATGCTTTATTATGTAATATTATATCCATAGGGGACAGTATGTATTGCATCGTCCAGGATCTTTCGCTTATCATCCATACAAGAAAGGGACAACTTGCTGGTACAATCAGTATATAAATCATGCTGGTATGATCTAATACTATTGACCCATACTCTCATTTCCTGTTGTGACATTAGGATATTTTTATAGTCTTTAAAGGTAATAGTATTCTCAACAAAACTCTTCTGTTCACCTTTCGCTCGCTTTACTACTTTATCATGACATCTATATGCATAAAGCTTTGCCCTTAGCCCGACAAACTGTACCATGTCATTGCCTCCCTACTCATCATTAAATATACCAATAACTTTAGCATTTTCAGGTGAGTAGCAGGGATGAGTGGGAGGGTATGAACTAGTATCAAACTCTAACATAAGTGTCGGGTGTGAGGCAAGGTCACTGTACAAGTCACAGCATGCAATCTCCATAATATAGGAAACTGTGTTTGTAGATACCAGACTCACGTCATTACCATACTGCGCTACATTATATCATAGTAAAAGCGATACGTTAACGTTTCGGATAGGTCAAGTACAGCAAACCCTGCATCGATTGGCTTATTAAATATAATAGAATCATGTTCCAATTTTACCAGCGATAATTTTTCATTATATATTGTTCTGAATTTGAAAGTCGGTTTAGCGATAATCTTCTTTGCATGCCGATCATAACACACAAGTTCCATGCATGACATTTATGTTTGTTCTCCATGAGTTTGCAGTACGTAGCATTGTTCATGAGCTCATAAAAGTCTTTCTCAAATGCATTTGTTGCTGCCTGACGTTTCTCTGTGTTGAGTTCAATATATGACTTCAGCCATGACTTCTGATTGAATTGAAGCACCCGATGTATATTCTTCAACTTCAACCCATGACCTAATGCCTGCTTGAGATTAACGTAATGAACTATATAGTTTCTCTTTGTCTCAAGGGTTGTTACAAGACATATGCCGTGGCACTGGGAGCCAGGAGGAGGGGGACGCATGCACACACAGGATGACATTTCAAGGCTATCAGTGTAAGGTATTTCTCGCATCCCAAGAGGGGACGAAGCGATGCAACAGATAGATCGGGCGCCACGGCAGCTGAGTCGTATCCCAAGAGGAAGTATTAAGAAAACAAACTCGAATTTGCTTAAAAATCATAATAATAATAATATTACCTTATGGCCCCCGTCTCGCTGAGAGAGAGTAAAAACATGTTTACATGGTTTTACCGTCACTCTCCCGGCGCGAGAGCAATGAAATATATATATATATATTGTGCATGCGAAGCCTGGAGGATGATCTCATAGTCTTCCCAAATTCGAGTATACTTAAATTGTTTCATAACAACACATGTGCAGCAGACCGTCCATCGTAGGTCTTGCTTCCACGATGTCTCATGAGATACTATATGATACAATGCTTAGAAAGGCATATGTATTATGCACACACCCCCCCCCCACCGACGTGAGTTTCGGAAATATATATATTTAAGCCTACAATGCGAAGAGACATATGAAGCATAAAATGTAAGCTATCGCTGTAATAAAGTGAGAACACCATAGGGCATAAAGGAACCTAACATGCTATGCAAGGCTGTCGTTCACTGAGGAAAGCCGAGTCACTCAATACAAATTTACATGTGTATAGTATATAAAAGCGAACATCACGTAAAATGAAGATCATTCCGTTGTCAACTTTTGAGGTGCCTTTCTGATCAAGAGGTACTAGCAAAGCATATAAACAGGGTCGCGCGTTTGTCTCCTGAGATTATTTTCTTCCTGAAATGCGACCAGGCAACATCGAATATAGCAGACCTAGTATAATAAGAGAGAAAGCCTGCATTGTTGGATGAATGGTTGGGAGAGTATTTCAAGCTCTCGGCACTTGAGATTAATAATGAGGACGCGACTTATTAGACCAGGAAGCTGCGTACATCTGCTGGCGTATCCGCGGGAGATGGTATTATAGTATTGTAAGGAATAACAAGGAGGAATCACGGGACTATTTCTCTACGGAATATGCCCGATCCTTGGTGAAGCATCTTAAGTCTAAATAAAGCATGTGAAGCCGAATGAATAGAGCGCACTGTGCTATCTGCATAAACCTTGATAGACTGCACTTGGAAGAAAGATAAGTTTCTTTTATCTAATCTGCGTTAGTCTCTTTTTCAAATCTCCCAGGTCTCGACCAATGAAATAAGTGCATTTATTAATTGCAAAACTATATTTTATGTAAGTGTGTTTTAAACATCATTAGTCAGCTAAACATTGACAGGTGGAAATAAATTGTAAAACCAAATTTTAAGTGTAAATTTCTATAATTGTGCAGTTATTGGTTAAGCTCCTTGGTTATTAAAAATATATAAATACATAAAACTGAATTGAAGTTAACAAACGTAATTGTTACCTTCCCCATATTATGCTCCTGAAAATACGAGAGAAAAAAAAATGAAAATGATTTTTGGGCCAGTGAATGAATACGTCCTTCAACAATACAAAAATTTAAAACTGGAGGAAGTCTCTAATCATCCTACTACTGTGACTGAAATAAAAATTAATACATTCCGATGTTTGGGGCATACAGATAGAATGTCAGGAGATATAACCATCAAGTTGGCTGTAGAGTAAATCTGGACGTAGACGACTGAAAGGTGATTTCCCTGAGAAAAATTAGCACAAAAATGACACCAAAATAGTTCCGTAATCGGTTTCAGGGCAGCAGCAGCAGCTAAACGTCAGTACAAATATCAGAATGTTGTGCAATCCAAATAAATCTGAAGTTATTATGTTGATATAGCTAACTTCTGTGAAGAAACAAAGCACTCTGACAAAGGAACTGTACATAAATAATCACAAACAGGACCAGGACAATACAGAACAGATGTGCTGAAGTTCGTGAAACTGTGCCAGTATTGTCAGAGAGGCCAAGATCCTACTCTTCGAAGCTACACCGAAGAGTGAGTAAATGTTTACTTTAATTACTATTAAAGTAATATCTATCTTATACGGTGTAAATTTCATAATTTTTAAAAAATAAATTATTTCGGTAGTGTATAAGTATACTGAGAAAGCTCGCATGGTTAGATATTTTCCCGCGCTTTCATTCACAGTAGCTTTACTACATTGTTTCAGGAAAGAGTCAAAAGCTTGGGAAGTTCCCAATATTGTAAAGTCACGACGCTCAACATGTCTAAATATGCAGCTTATGGTAAGATTTTTATACTGCGTATAAATTAAAAATGTATTACCGTTTTTAAAAGTCTACCGACAATTTTTTTTTAGTTTACTACACTTTAATCCCATTTTATTCGAAGTATATTCCACCTACTTGCCAAATAATAGCACGTTGATAACTACACATTCAACAAGTAGCAGTTCACTTATTGAAACCACAGAAATAACGGCCTTTTGATCTCCAAATGTGAACGCATGGAGTGAAACACAGGTAATAGTAAAAATACATGAATTAGTGTGTTTACTTAATTCTCTTTTGTGTTCAACATATTTTTATATTTGCTTGAAGAGGTCAAAGTACAAATTAAGATCTCCGCTATAAACATGAATATAACAAAATAAGAGAATACAAGAAACTACACCGGATGTCCAAATAATGTTTACACACTTTGTACCTTGATAAAAAAGAAAATATAAAAAAAATCTTATGGGACTGCGTGTATTTTTTATTATAAGGACAACGTTGGGTGTGTACGAACGCGTGTAGCCATTCTGCTATTGTCAGATCCGTTTGCAACCTCGAACGGCAACACTACTACTGTGAACGACATGACGGAGGTGAAATGGTTTTCTTTCGAGCAACCTAAATGGATTTCAAACTGTTATAGGGAATGTGAGAGCATGATTGTGATGCAGAAACGATGCGGGAAGAATTACATATTGCACCACCATCCGCGTCCCCTGTAAAAATGACATACGACTACATGGCAAGTTTGAGAGGGATGGAACTGTGTGAGATGTGAAGAAAGGACGATGCGGTAGGAAGAGAATGACAACGGACGAATGAAGTGTGGCGACTGTGTTGCATACATTCACACGTTCCCCGGGAAATTGAAGTATGTACGGCAAGCTGTGCGTGAGTCAGCTATCAGTAAATCAAGTGTTCATCGCGTGTAAACGCAGGTTAAGTGGATTCCCTACGGTCTTACGTTACTTCACACTTTGAATGAAGACGAACCAGATAGACGTGTTGAATTTTGTGAGTGGGTTGTGAATATATGTAACACAATGAAAATTTTACTGACGTGACGGATGAGGCATCCTTTAAATTGAATGGAACTGTCAACTGCCACAACTGTGTGTGATGGGATGATTGAAACCCCCGCATTATAACACTATAACAGAGCAAGCAGTTAATCTTCCTGAGTTAAGATGTGGTCCATTATGTCCTCCAGGGGACTTCTGGAGTTATTCGTCTTTGGTGGAATGGCGACAGGTGAACGTTACTGTACTATGTTGCAGGAAAACATTATACCAGTTGTTCACCAACTCTACTGACATGACAATTGTTTTTCCCAACAGAACGGTGTACCACCACATTACCATAGAGTTGAAGATGCTGCTGGATGAAACATTTGTTGGGAGTTGTATAGGTTGACGAGGAAGTGTTGAGTATCAACCTGATGTCCAGATTTAACGCTGTTCGAGTCATATCTGTGGAAAACTCTACAGAACACTGGGTACGCCCCAAAGGCACGGACATTGGATGACATGAGAGACGCGATTGTGGCCGCCTGTCAATCCACCACCTTAGAAAACTTTGCTAAGGTTTGTCGTTCTGTTCTACAGCGTTATAGACGATATATTTTTGCTTATGGCGGACATTTTGAACGTCACTGTTATTAACATACGCACACACTCAAATACAAGCAGTATCATAAGATTTTCTTTAATAGTGCTATATTATTCCCAATCAAAAAGTTCAAACATTAATTTGGCACATTTGTTATAAAAATTTGTACTTATCCAGGGTGATTAGAGCAGGTTGTAATTTTACATAAAATGGTATCATCATATTCACACATCAAATTTACAAAACAATTAATTAATTATATACAGTATAAAAATGTTATTAATTACAAAATTTATTTCAAAATAAGAGACATTTAAGGAATTACCAAATGCAGATAAAAAAAATTCTCACAAAATTTTGTTATTCATTTTATTTTTATTTTTGGGGCTTATACATTTCTATGTTCATTCGATAATATTATATCAGTTTAATAAAGTAATTTCCGACATTTTATGTAGCATTACCTTAACCTTGTTATTTAATATCCCTGAACTTGTATACCATACATACCATTAGTACTATAAATGTGTAACACATTAAGCATTAATATTGTGGTTATACATATGACGCGTTATAAATCTGTACGAAGTGAAACAACATACAAGTATATGTTTGTTTGATGTGTGCCATTGGACTTCCACTCTTCCGACGGGCCCTGTAGGACTCGGAACTAATAGTAAATATTCAAAACTCTTGCAGCTTCATTCCGTGTGGGAGGGTAGAACAGCATAAAGAGCTCTGCCTGTGGTGGCAGCCAGTGAACTGTGGAGTCAAGATTGGTGCAATTGTATATCACGAAATGGTAGTGTCTCTACATGTTGATTATGAGATAGTAGCTACCAGAAGAACTTTTTAATTTTCCAACTAATAGAAAAAAATATAAATGGAAGTAAGATATCGCCTACAGACAAACTATAATAACTTATGTACGTTTAGATTTTATGAAATTAATTTTTTTACGCATTTGCTGTGATGTTTGTTGCATCGGTGTACTATATCTAATAAACTTCTGGAAGCCATGGAAAGCCTCACTTCCTTGTCCTTTGTGTAGCCTTTCACAAACACTTGTAGCAATAAAAAAATCCCTAGCATTTATTCGTCGATAAAGTGATATTGCAAAATTGTTACAAAAACATTTCATTTTCAATAAGGCGTTAAGACGCCCGTCTACCTGACAGCAAGTCAGCCAGGCGGACGACGCAATAGTGGCCGCAGTTGGAAATACCGTACCTTCTCTTCCCCTACCATTCCTAGCTTCTTTCATGCCTTCTTCTCGGAGTGCCATCGTCCTGCAGTAGGGTGCTTCCCAAGAGTACTACGTGCCTTCCGCCTGGTAATACCTAGCACAGCACATTACCCATTACTGTTAACTAAACTAGGTGCCATCTCTCGAACCGGTTCCACCTTTCAAATCACCCGTAATGGCCTTCACACTCACATTGTGACGTACGACAAAACTCTGCTTTCGAAAGCCGAAAGCCTGTTGCAAACAAACCAAATCCAATATTTCACCTACAGCCAATCCGAAGACAACCCCCAAGAAGTGGTGTTTGACTTAGCACGTAACACCAGCAAAGCAGACATTCAAGCAGACCTTGTAGACCACGGCTACAAAGTACTGAATATAGATCAATTCCACACTAAAATCACCGATCGCGCCGATCCCAACAAATTCTCACTTCAGCCGCGACGCTTTTTCTGCGTGACGGCCGCGCAAGACAACACTCTGACGCTCCTCGAAAAAATCACCAGATTTAATATGACCGTCGTTCATCCTCGTGTCTATAAGAAAAGGCCGCAAGATGTTCCCCAGTGTCGTAACAGCTCGGCGTTGGGTCACACCCAAATTATTGTAAAATTACACCAGTCTGCCCACACTGCGCCGGGCCACACACCCAGGACGCCTGTGCCAAACTTGCCCAGACCCCGACCTGTCACTACTGCCAAGGCAACCATTCAGCCCTTTCAAAACTTTGCCCCAAGTTCCTAGAACTCGTGGAAAAACGCAAAATGCAAGCCGGAGAAATTAAAAAACAGCAACAAAAACCTTCTAAGCCAGTTTCAGTGCCGGCTCGAAACCTGGCTAACTATCAAAAATTATCAGATGCAGGAAACCTGTCACGTAGCCTATCATACGCACGTGCGTCTACAGGCTTCCAACAGCCCGCTTCAGTCGCCACTCTACCTTCTGTAGCCCAAGGAACACACACACAACTCCCGGACAGCGCCACCCAAGGAACCACAATCCCAGCCAAACAACCCACACTCCTAAGTGTACCTGGCGGGATCGGAGAGACACTCCAGGATATGAACACGCTAATGCGGCTCTTGTCGGAATCTAACTTCGCGGCTTTTCGTGACACACTTCCGTCCGTATATTGAAAAAAGCAAAACTCTCACTGGCCCACAAAAGAAAACCTGGCTCCTCCTGGAAGCATTCAGTGCGTTGAGCCTTGTTTAACCGGCTAAGGCCTTCAAAAATCCTAACCTTCCCTTCACTAAGCTGTTCCGGAGAATTCCTGGTACTTCAAACAAAAACACAAACTCTTACGAGTGAAATATACGCCAATTTTAACCGACACCAACTGATCGCAGCACACTCTGTTTCCAATCAAATAATCCCTGCAGCACTCTGCAAGAAAAAAACTGCTACAGCCAGCATAATTCTTACATTTCTAAAGACTTCTTATATTCAAAATAATTCATTGCAAATAGGCTAAAAAATCTAGTTTTCAAATTTTTTTAAATATATTTCTCCTATAAATAAGTTAAAGAACAAAATAAAAAGTTACTTTTTACTCTTTATATAATAAAAGAAGTCATTTCAGTTGCATAACAAGCCCAATTATAAACTTTTAATTTTACCCATAAAACTTTTCACTTTCAAAAACGTGCTCCATGTAAGAATACGTCAGTACTGCGATTTCTTTAGTGACGGATGAAGTCCCGCCTACCGCGAGACCTCTCGGCCAATCAGAAACCTCCTACCATGTAAAACTAAAAGTTATAATTCCTGACTAGCTTTTCAAGCATTCTTTTACAAAACTACGGACTTTTCCGAAGAAATGCTGAACTAATAACTTATTAAACTCTTTTAAAACATAAATTACACGCCCTCAGCGTCTTTTTGCGAACTAAAATCGTTTAAAAGCAAAACGTTTTACCAATTTTCAAGCGCTCATCAGAGTAGCACGCACACACGATGTAAAGCCTTACTGAAAAACAATTAACTTCCTAAACAGTCACAACAAAAGTTCTTTTTAAAACTTTAAATATATTTTCTATAATTTATTTCTAGTCAACAGCAGCTTCCAGTTGGTTGGGGAACAACTTAAAATTTTAAACAGTTATTCCTTTTCCCAGGCCACGCCATCGCGACGTATCGCGATTTTACAATATCTTTTGGCAGTTAGAATCCACTTACAATATATATTCACTATTTACCCACCACCGAGTCCACTCGTGGTCTTGCTGGTGGGGAACCAAAAGTTTTTTTTTTAAAAGCCAGGTGGGGAGTTCGTTACTCACGCATTCCTCCACCCCCTGCAGGCAGGGTATGGGTTGTAAACATGAATAACAACCTGTCTACTGGGGAAACCTGGTGAACAAAAGCAGCTGCGGTGGGAAACTGCCACAACCACAGATTGAAATGGGGCAGTGGGCGGAGAGACTTGCCTTCCTAACCCACTGCATATAAATGATAACACCATTGGGTGGTCAAGGGCCCCTCATCGGGCTTGAACTACCTCCGCTCTGAGCTTCGGCAGTGATGAAAAGTATCGGCGGCTCATGTCTTTCCTTCTACCTGCAATATCGCTACCGCGTAGGGGCGAGTGCCGAGAGAAGAGGAATGGTGAATCTTACGTCAACATAGCTTTCTGAATATGTTAACGAATGACACTAGCACACAACTTAACACTTATCTGTTTGCATCGTTAGTGCCATATTTAAATGTTAATAAAAGTAAATAATTTAACCTTAGATATATATTTTATTCCAAAAATATAATTAGCTTCCAGAAACTTTTATTTCAGTAAACCATGCATGTGTACATTGTGTAATTATCATCAAGAAAGGTTAAAATTCACTTATTTAAAAGGAATGTGTCCCCTCCCCTTTCTCCTCTCATTCTTAAAATAAGGATGACATTTTTCTACAGCACGTTTAAAAAGTTCTGCATTGCCCATCATCCTAATGAAAACTCAGTAGCAAGCGTTAGTGAGTGACAGACTGACAAGGGCCCAACACTAAGCAAACAATGGGTAATGGAATAGGAGCCTACGTATAGTTGAATATAGAGTAAAATCAAATACTAATGAGTTTAAAAATTTCTCATTGTACTGTATATGTACTGTATATGTACTAAATTTACAGATTTATAAAGAAAGTTGTCGAACAATATAATATTAAAGAGCGAGTTCTTAATACGACTAGACTACAAATTACGGATATATGAAACAATTTGACTGAGATGCATTCCTAATGTTAGTTACATACTCCGTGAAAGTGACAGATATAGAGGTTGTCGTTTCATATTCATTAAAAAATAATGCATAATTGGCCCCTCCTCGCCTTCTATAATCATGCCCTCGCCCGTATCAGTGTCGATGCCTATGCTTCAGTTGGACACAGACAGTACACAGCTAATAAGTGCAAAATAATTACTACACATAAACTTTTCTACAAACACTTTAATTATTAATCGTCACTACAAATAAATAACAAGCATTGCAAAATAACAAATACATATCGTATTTCAGTATTTAATATAAAAAGTTCCTGTACTACACGAATAATCTGTTCTTTGTAAATTCTGAGGAAGTTAGAACATATGTAATTGATAATTAAAAATATAATGAAATAAAATAAACAAAAATTTAATTTGTATAATATCTTAATCAGTTATGTTATTGTATTTTAATATTAAATCCCAATTTAGTTAAGCATGTTTCTTGATTTTATCACAGAGATAAAAGTATGTTGAAATCCTTAAATTTACAATATGCATATATATAAATTATATTTTTAACTTACAAATTTTTTGGCCCTGTGTAACCTATAAATAAGTGGAATTGTACCGCTTTTGCTGAGTGTTATTTATTGTATTATGAATTTCTACACCTCATATCTGACGGATAGATAAATTTGCATGTACTTTTGATGTAAAGTTTTAAACATATGTATCTTTTAGTTTTTCATAAATACCACCGTAATTTCAGTATATTACTTGCACATATGTGGTGTTTGGTGGAGAGTTACATTTATACGTATTTATACGAAATTTTTTGAAAATAAGTGTTACTGAATTTCTGATAGTTGCAGCTGTAAAGACATTGAAGTGATAAAAATAACGATTTCAAAGCAGGCTTTAAGATAACTTCCAGACTTATAACATTTTTTTCCTGCATGATCCCAAACGCCGCTGATATATAGTAAATTTATATTTACTAAAGCGTGATATGTGTGTATATATATAATATATATATATATATATATATATAATTTTAGAGAACTGCGTGCTTCTCTTTGGTGCTTTGTCACATTCCGTTTAACAGCATTACCACAACAGAAATAATTACAATGGAATTATTTAGGTTCAACGGAAAACACATATCCGGGTTATGATTATGCTACACATTTTAATGGATAGCTATAAAAATAGTAGAGAAAAATAAATTCTCAGTTTCTCTCAATTGGCACATAACGGGTTATGTTCAGTAAAAAGACGTCTTCAAACTGATCTCAAAATTCTAGACTTTAAACCATTTGTAAAAAAGAAATTGTTCTCGTTAAGGCAAGTAACAATAATTCCGTCTTGCAAAATATGTTTTTGAGCCTTATAAGGATTACTCAATAAATTAATTATAATTACAATTAATACGGGTTTATTAATTTAGCAAACTGTTCCTGCTGTCCCTGCAATATGCTGTAACACTATTTGAGTAATATGTTTAAAAGCAAGAAAACCATATACTAAAAAGTCTGAAAATAATGCAAAAGATTTGCAGTGCGACGATTTCATATTTATAACAAAACTGCTATCACGACGCGTGTGATTGGATTCGCGTCATCTGCTCCTGAAGTTTTCTCTGGATTAAGAGTCAATAATCATTGTTAACTCCTCATTCAAACTGACTAAATATTCATGATCGTACATTGTATGTGAATGAACCCCCGAACGGCGCGTTCCGAAAGCAAAATAATGCTTAGTGTTTCACTAACTTAAAATAGGCTTATATTGGTTACGAATAAGTGAAACAGAAACATCCTAGATGAAACTAACTCGTTTCCACGAAAAAACTGCTACAGAAATATTTTTTGGTCGGAACAAGATCCGTAAATATTAATGTCACTTTGTCTAAAAATAAAACGTAACCTAAGGACATGCGTTAAAATAAGAAATGAAGTTCATAAGAAACTGGAATATTTATAATTATAATTAAAGGAATTCTTGAAAATTTTGAATATTTTTACAAATAACACTAAATAAGCACGTTACTTGTAAAGAATACTCAATACAGTCTAAAATATGAAATGTATTTACTACATTAAAAATCATTTCTTAAAATTTTTTAACAAAAATTTCAAAGTTGGGTAAAATGTTATCACTACAGCACGAAGAACACATTGAACACTTCATATAACAAAATATAAATAAATATTGTTTGAATGTATTCGAAACTCACAAAAAGAAACCTATTTCATTTAGGTTTTCATTTTAAATTGCACAAATTCCTAGCAATGTTGAGTAATAAAAATACTTAATATTTATGCGATTCAAACAGAGTATATCATATTTTTTCCTTATATTATAAAGATGACATACCATTACCAGTCTTTACAACACTTACAAAACCTATTTGTTGAATGGAATTGGCAGAATAAAGGAAAATGACCTTATTTTCACTAAAGTTCTAGTATATACACTGAAATAAGTTGCAATTAGCTTGTATTTTGAAAATTGCCTCTCAAAAATAGTTAAAAATTGAGAACATCTTTATTAAAACCCATACCACAAATGATCGTAGTTTTTACATACAGTTAGTTACACATGGAAAGAAATAAACACGGTAAAACTATAACAAAGATGGCCCTTCTCCAAATGAAAAACAAATTGGGTTTCAAGATAATGAAGAAAATGTAAATAGTACTTATAAACATATCACAACTCTTGGTACGAATACCTGTGAATGAATTGTTATTTTTAATTGCTGCTGTATAAATCCTCTTCAGCACTTTTTGATATCTCGTAAAGGGAGTCCTTTAGCGTACCGTGGGTCCACAAGTTCAGGCAGCATACAATCAATGTACAAATTGTTCAATTTTTATTTCCAAAATTGCATGTTAAGCTCAATTTTCTGGACAAGCATGCCTTAGGGAGACCAAATGTCAAAATAGCATATCTTTCTTGGCATGATGTGCAGTTGCCCCTTAATTTGATGCACGTATCTGTCATCCTCTTTCAGACGACATTCTCCCGATGCAAGACGACAGAACTTTATATAATTTTTATATTACTTGTTGGGGAGAGACGTGTGACGCAATTAAAGGCCACTTGACTTCGACAATGGAATCACTGTCTATCAGACCATCTGGGGTAGCTGCTAACAAAGGCATATATTTGTCGACGAACAACCCTGACGTCATCAAAGTTTCACCTAGTGCCTTTGATAGTTGTTCAAGAGCTGAAAGCTCTTTTTCCAATCCGTACTTCTTGGCATTTGTTCCACGGAAACTGCTGTAAATGAGAGATATTACAGTCTTTACTCTTCGAGTCGACGACTTCATTTTACAAATGCGTCCGAAAGATGAGGCTGTTACCCGTTTCAATCGTTATGTTAGCCAAAGATGAGAATTTTACTGTGAATTTGTGTTGGCCTGAAGAGAATTTTTGTCACAGTTATTAAGGATCAGCTTTTGCAGAAAATTTTCTTTTTGACTCCGAAATTCTTCCTCGATAATTTCAGGTTCTGAATTAACATTACCGTAGTGAGAGTCTGGACCAGTCATGTTTAACTTCTTAAGTTTAAGTATTTAAGGGTTTCCTTGTTGTCACTTTCTACTTTTCTGCGCTGACCTTTGCTTGTTGTGAATATTGTTAGTGCAATATAAGCCTGGCCTTTGAAGTGTCATTTGTTTGTGAAGCATCCTTTGAGTTTCCTCTTTAGTGTTATGTTCGATAACAGAGATATTGCATATTGTATCGTACCCACCTCACAAGGGAAATCTCACCCTCTTACATCCTACAAATTTGCAAAGAATCGAGCTGAATCTTTTAACATCATTTGTAGAAACGTTGTGAACAAGGCTATTGGCGTGGTGGGCAACGACGTTATTCGATGACATTATTTCGTCCCGCATACCTACTGCTTTCAGTTCCTGCACTACACATACTTCGCCATCCTTTAGTTCTTTGTAAAAAAAAAAAACCTATTTCTTGGCATCTTCCATGATCACCAAAAACATGGAAAGGTCAATTATGAATGACTTTTTGCAATTCATTTATTCTTTCATGCAAAGGCAAATTTTGAGTGCTCCTGTATTTTATGGCACTTGTCACTGCGACACGAAGACGCAACTGATCTTCAGGACCTAAAACCCGTCTTGACTGCAGCAGGCACCGGACCAACAGTACGTTTAGTTTTAGAAGCTATGTTTCTCAGTATGCGGTTGTAGTTTCCGATTATATGATTCTTACATAAAATTTTTATGATGCTGAAATTTGGTCCGTATGGTTGATTTGCGATCAGCTGTTTCACTACGCTACTGTCGCCATCACCTGTACATACGAGGAACACAGTGTTTTAGTTAAGGTGTAACATTCTTATAGTATACAATATAATTTTTTTTGTACTTCTACAAAGAAAATCTTTGGCAACCCTGTTGCCAAAGGAGTCCTTTGTGTAACAAAAAATTTTTTCTTGTAAAAAATAATATAGCTTTCAAAGTAGACTTGTAATATATATATATATATATATGTATATATTTGTAAAATTACAATGGATAATCTTGTATATCGATTTCATTGGTAAGTAGCGAATCTAAAACCACATTGTTTAGTTTGCTTTCGAAAACCAATTAACGTATAAAGAAACTATGATACAAAAATTATCATTCATATTTATATACGAAAAGACAGTGACAACCAGACTCGAACCTGCGCCATTTTACTTTTGAACCTACTACGTTAACCACAACACCAACGCATTACACAGTTTGCATTGTTGTTATACAAATTAAAATTATTTGGCAAAAATCTTTAACATTTCATTATTCTTGTAAATTCATGTCTATAGGTGGATTGCACATTTTCACGTTCACCATTTCATAATATCCATGTATAATATCGGATAAAGCGTTGCGTCGGGATGACATTTCGTGTCATAATACATCCACAGAATTTTATTATAGGCTATTATGTTAGTTAAAAAATATTAGGAGAGGGGAAATATACAGACATAACCGCATGAACGCATAAAATTTTTTCTCCTGGGAAAGAATGCTAAAATGCAATATAATTAGAGCCTACACAACAAGGAGATACACCCTTCATATTAATTTTAATTCATGTTCATTATTCAACTTAATTTTATTCGCGTTGGCACACGCGCACGTTTACATGTTTTAACTTTTAATACTTATCATAGAATGAGATAATTCGTACCTTCACTTCTCGACTGAAAGCGATTACTATTGACTACAAAACGTTTTAGAGTTTACTATAATTTTAGAAACAAGACATTTTACATAGACTTTTATAATGGTTTGTAAAAGTACAATATAGCTAATTATACCATTTGCAAAAACATTTTTCAGTGTAGTGGTAATTATTTGGATAGAGATTACCAAACTTGGATCATTTGTGAACTGTCATTCCTTGACAGGAACCTTACGTGGGACACCTTGCTCCGAACAATAACGCATTTTGCAAAGGCTGACCTGAATATCTCCACAACCCAGTCTTGGATCGTCACTGACAATTTGAATTACACTGGTACAGGGTGTTATAATCATTTTAGTAAATATTAGCATTAACACAGGCTAGAGCTTGAAAACTGTAATAACACATTTGAGACACAATATGTCTTTCGGTGATCATGTAACAAGCAAATAATAATGTGGCAGTCAAAACTTGCCTATAATTATTCTGTTTGCACAGTCCAGGTACTAGTGTGAATCTACGCTAATAGAAAACATTTGTCACCTAAATAATCACAGAGACATTTGCTAAGAGAGCAGTAAGTAATTTGCAAAGGATCCTAGTAGTATTTTTGTCACTCGTGTACGAATAACACAGGTATTTTGCTGTTTTTCTGCATAAAGCGTACTGGCGAATTCGAGAAATTCGTCAATTGCATAAATTTGACTTTTTTCAGTGTATCGGAATTTTCTGTGCAGTAAAAGTCTACAGAGAAGACTGAAATGTTGGTATTCAGCAGCGCATAATGTTAATTTTCAGAGGTATTCAGTCTCACATGGGTTTAAATAAATGTCAGTACTCCCATTCATATTTCCGTCTGTACTTAATGTGTGAAGCATGATATCTGAACTTTTGTTTTACACGTGGAATGGTGTATTCAATTTTTCATGAGATTCCTTGACAGTACAGAACATTTCAGCGAATTTTAAAATCACGAACGTTTATCCAGTCCATGTCTGCGTTGTCGACCTCTTTTTAACTTCAAAGTTGCTAAAGACCCAGTATGAAAACTGCCACCCAAACCTCATGCAATGTCAATACTCTACTCCCATCATATTCATCCTTTTTTGACATATATTTATTGGATGAATATAATTCTTTAAATTATTGTTATGCTATTAATGTCGGCCCATGCAGTGAAACAGCTTATAATTTTTAGTGTAAATAAAAGAGCAAAATACTTAATTTCTGCATTAAAGAGTATGACAAAAATAGTAATCAACACTAAAACAGTCTATGATTAAAAAAATTAAAATACAGGTACCTGAAATTAGATTTTCTACGTTGTATGAATTAGGTTTAATCAATTTTATTAAGTGAATCTGTTTCTGATAATTTAATTATTTTAATCGCATTGCTGTACTTATTTTCAAGTTGTGTAAATCACGAAATAGAATGGATACAGTTTTTTTATAAATTAATGTAAACTTACCGATCACTCTGTTGTACTTCAAGTTATGCATCTCGATGCTATTCTGGAAGCCTTCAACAATGATGTCTGCCTCCATAGCAGTCAACGACTTGGCCCAATTTTTATGACAGATGTGTGGTTTAACAGTCTCGTCTTTTGAAGAAGCTCGCTCGCAAATGCAGCAATAAGCATTCCTTGTGCTAATAAAGAGAACATTTTTGGCTTTGGCACCAATGATACAGGCCTAAAACAGAAAATCCAGAAACCCTATTCTAATATTAAACACTTGGCATACGCTTGAAAAAAAAGCTATAACTTGAGACAGGGATAGCTGACCACTCCAGACAAGGCGTTGAAATGCTACATCGGTAAATACAGCTATGGCAGATACTCCAACTTCCCCCACTTCTAAGGCCAAACCCGCTTCTTCTCTTCCAGCTTCTTGCATTCTTCGCCAAGAAACTTTTTTTATAACACCTCTAAGCAGTGAAAAACCTTCGCCAATGAGTAACATGCTACTCACACAATAATCATTTATGCTCATCCATTCTTTGGTGGACTTTGGACATTCAGAACTAATTTTATCCTTCATACCACACATAGAGCATTCAAATTGGTAGATACTTTCAATTCCTTTTCTTTATTCTTTTAGCAATACCATATTGTCGAAGCTACAATCAAAAATTTTGCTGTGCCTACTTATTCTTGATATTTCAGAAAACAAATGATTTGTATCAAAAATACGCCTCCCTTCAATGTTGCTGGGATTGATATTGAAGTATTTGGATCGGGTGGGGTGGTATAGCTCTCTATGTGTTCAGAAAAGTCTGGAAACTCAGATTGTCTGCTACTGTTGACATCACCTTCGGGCGACAAAGATAGCAGACTGACATATAGTATGTCTAAAATATTTTATGTTGTGTTTATGTCGAGTTCATATTGATATTCATTTGCCCTTGAAAGATTACTGGAATTTCTAGCCGTCTTTTCTGGCGTTGCTATCTCCGTAGAAACATTAGGCCAATAGGAAAAGCCTGGTTCCGAGTTCCACAAAGATACCCCTTGCTGTGTGACTGACAGTCCTGATGATCTGAAACAAAGTATTGATATTCTTAACGAAAATGTGGAAATTCCAGTTATATATTAGGTATATAATTTAATTAATATATTCGTACAAAATATACAACAAACCCACGAATTACTTGTATAACTTCTTTCACTAATCAACGTCGTCTACCTTGCGCACCAATTGCATTGCAGTGTGTTTGTAATGCATGTTTTAAGAGAACTTGTTGTACGTGTTTGCTAACTTTTGAGGCACGGAAAGAAATCGCACTTCAGACTAGTATGGAGTGCAACGTTTCACATGTCATTTATATTGCTTACATTAACTTGAAAACATTCAAATTGCCAAAAACAACATTTCCAAAATGATATATATTTTTTAATGTAATCTGTATGTACGATACAAGTATAAGCGTGCATTAAACTTTTGATGCAAACTTTTGACTAATGAAATTATAGTGTTATCGCTTGAATACCGTAGTAAACGTAGCACAACGAAAAGTCTGCACGAAAATACATTGCCTTGCACGTAGTGGCAAGGGGGTACTTGATACGCGTGCCAGTGTCGCTTTTAGTGATCTCTTGCTTCTGTGCCTCAAAATCGGAAAATAGTTTCTGGTAGACGGGCGTTATAAAGCAGTGTAAATAAAGTTAACATATCCAGAGCATATTTCAACATAATGGCAGGCATAACTACAAAAAGAAAAAAATGTTTGCGGCAGTTCAGGTATGATTAATGAAGTTTAACGTACACTGAAGAGCCAAAAAAACTGGTACACCTGCCTAATATCGTGTAGAGCCCCCGCGAGCACGCAGAAGTGCCGCAAGACGACGTTGCATGGAATCGACTAACGTCTGAAGGCATGCAGGAGGCAATTCACACCATGAATCCTTCAGGGCAGTACACAAATCCATAGGAGTGCGAGACGGTAGAGATCTCTTCTGAACAGCACGTTGCAAGGCATCCCAGATATGCTCAATAATGTTCATGTCTGGTGATTTAGGTGGCCTATGGAAGTGTCTAACGTTAGAAGAGTGTTCCTGGAGCCATTCGGTAGCAACTCTCGACATGTGGAGTGTCGCATTGTCCTGCACAAAGGACATGAATTGTTGCCGGTGATCGGACAGGATGCTTACGTATCTGTCACCTGTCAGAATCCTATCTAGACGTATCAGGGGTCCCATTTCTTGCCAACTGCACACGCCCCATACCATGAAGAGAGCTTCCACCAGCTTGAACAGTCCCCTGTTGACTTGTAGGGTCCATGGAGTCATGAGGATGTCTCCATACCCGTACACGTCTATCCACCCGATGCAATTGGAAACGAGACTCGTCAGACCAGGCAACGTGTTTCCAGTCATCAACAGTCCAATGGCGGTGTTGGCGGGCCCAGGTGAGGCGTAAAGCTTTGTGTCGTACAGTCAATAACGGTACAAGAGTGGGCCTTCGGCTCCGAAAGCCCATATTAATGATGGTCCGTTGAATAATTCACACGCTGGCACTTGTTGATGCCCCAGCATTGAAATCTGCACCAATTTGAGAACGGGCTACATGTCTGTCACGTTTAATGATTCTCGTCAGTCGTCGTTTGTCCCGTTCGTTCACGATATTTTTCCGGCCGCAGCGATGTCGAAGATTTTTTGTTTTACCGGATTCCTGATATTCACGGTAGACTCGTGAAATGGTCGTACGTGCAAATCAAAATTTTATCGCAACCTCGGAGATGCTATGTTCCATCTCTCGTTCGCCGACTATAACACCACGTTCAAACTCACTGAAATCTTGATAACCTGCCATTGTAGCAGCAGTAACCGATCTAGGAACTTTGCCAGACGCTTGTTGTCTTATATAGGTGCTGCCGACCGCATCGCGTTACTCTGATTGGTTCCATACCTCTGTTGTTTGCATACGAACGCCTATGACAGTGTGGATGTAAGAAGATGGAATATGATGGTTTGAGTGCAGGATGTAGCGTTGATCATAGAAGGTTGCACCGGGTCAATGTGACCTTTAGTGACATAACCGTGGTTATGTTTGTTTATGATGGTACCCACTTTAGAACGCTGAATTCGTGCTGGCCATACTTCTTTTTATCATCTGTATATTTAATCCAATTTCAAAAATGCTTATTTTATTCATCGGAGTATCTAAATCTTACACATAGTAAGGTACAACTTTTACTACCTGTGTTTTCTAATATTCATAAATAGTTATTGATATTAAATACTTTCAAATGACACGATTAAAAAAATATATTTTAAATGTTATGTGAAATCAAATTTCAAATTTGTTGTATCCCAATAAAGCTGGTTTTTATGCTACGGCGATAATCAATTTATTTAATTAATAACATAAATTTAAATTTTGATATCATATTTGTTTTTAAGTAACGGAAAAATAGAACGTACAGTTCAGTAGGCAAAGTCACATCTGAGGTCGTTAGTCCAGTGCCACTTACTGCGAACGGCGCCACATCTTGCTACCAAACAGTCATTTTCCATCTACTAATATAAAACACGGGGAAAAAATATTATACAGACCTGCGAGGTTAAACCCATAAATAATCAAAGCATCGATGGGGTGACATGAGATAAAAATGGAGGAACGATGGAAAGCTGTTGTGGGAGGAACACGAGTATTTCCAGAAACCTCGCAATAACCACCACGTTTCCCACTTACGAAAACCCGAGGAGACCCTGTCGGGAATGAAACTCAATTCCCTCGGTAAAATGGACTGGTATAATCCCCACAGCACACAAGCTGTAAGAATGGCAGTAATCGACACCTAGGTTGGGGCCTAGAAATTGTTAGAGACATAGCTGTCACTCCAGATCAATAAAACGATGTTCCGTTTAAAAATAGGGCTAAAATTATCATCGTATGTTTGTGTGTTTGTTGAGTTTTTCAAAATCTAAATAACGATACGCAAATTAAAATTTTTGCTTAAAAAATAAGCTGATGAGTTCAATTCCTCGCTAGTGTATCGATTACCAGTAGTAGCCCGGCTACTATGAAGGCTAAATTATTTTATATTTACGTTTTAATTTGTGTGTGTATGTATGTGTATATATAAATCATATATATAATATATATAATTTCCTGACTTAATACCTGAGAGACTATATGAGGACTTTTATGTTGACTTAATATAACTTATTGCCAGAAACGTCAACATCATTATCCATTCCACTTCGCTATGCTCTCTTGATATATGAGAAGGGAACACAATAGCTTTATTATGAATTTTTTAAAAGCAAGAGGGAAGTTAATGTGTCCCTCCTATTTGAATAACACACAAATTTCTAGAACGCAACTTCTAGACACTGACGTCTAATCTTCGTCGTAGAATTACAATGTCCGAAATAGAACTCATGCAACACATTGATATGTCTGTCAATGTTATGGTTAACTGTACTAAGCATTTGTTTTTATGAGCAAGGAAGTGACGTCATGCAATCCAATAATCAGCAGTGCTGAATTAATTTCGATGTATCGCTTACAAGGTAAGTCGACTACAACCGCGAGTTCATTGCATAGACATCATACGTCACACATACACGACTGCAACATTAACTTACTTTGTTGTGTTCACATATTCTGGGTGAATTTAATATGCTGCATAGGAGGTTCACAGTAATGCATCCTCTTTCCCTTCTAATAAAAAAAAACCTGTACCACCACTCTTCGCTAATTGCACACCCACTCACAATGCATTTACATTCTACATATCTTGTTACCCGCTTATTCTAAAGAAAACTCTTATTTCTGACTTTCCTTTCATTTGTATTCGCATAACAGTCATCACGTGAGTCACGACATGGCGGATAGTCAGTACAGACCACGGAGGTGTTTTGGCAAACAACGGAGCTGTTTTGGCACATGCATTGTTTGCAATTTTTTTCTATTCTTCTTTACTTATCAGACGTGTTCTGCAAAAAATAAATATTTTCAGTAAAAATAATTTTTTTAAAATGTTGATATTAATTAGGTAACATTTAAATTGTATCTAGCAAAGAAAAAAAACATAAGCATTCGTATGTAAGAACCTGTGGACTATACAGTAATAAAAGTGCCTGCCACTTAGATAAATCATATTTTTGCGTTGTATTAAGTTGCAATATTTATAATATTACGATTTGGCGGGATCACAACAAACATACACGCATTGCGGATCCGACAAAAGACACACACGTATTGTGGATCCGAAGGTAATAACAATATGTGTCTGTTGCAAATACGCTCATAATATAGTATCAACTCATATAAGATTCATAATTTACAAATTTTATCACTTGAACATGTGACCCCCATTGTCAGCAGGCAAGAATTAGTATGCAAATTACGGCAAAACACGTAAATCGGTTCAAGATTTTTCGGTTGTTAGAAATTATCAGATTACAAAGCTCCTAAAATACTGAATCAAAGATCAAGGAAAGACAAAATCTACACATATGTTTATTTTATCTGAGAAAATTACCTGACGCATTTGAAATATTAAGTACTTAGTCAAAGAAACGCCTTTCGCACTAAGAAGCTGAGTTTCCTTTCGTGAACGGTTTGTTAATCATGTTGTGTACGGGAAAAGAAAAATAAAGGGAGTTTGTCAAACTCGCAACTAAAAATACACTAATACAAATATAATATTCTATTTGTTAAATATGCATTTTTACATATTATATTTTCATAATTTTTCCTTTATCGCGGTAGAGGTTTACATTCAATTGACGTCGTATTGGTTGTTCTGCTGCCGCTGGAATATATCATGACTATTCAACAAATGTGGTGATCTTGGCAAAATGCTTTGATCCGCATACAAACCGTATTTTATCAAAACAATGTATCAAGTTGAACTGATTTTATAAAAAAAATTAGAAATAGGGGTTTATTAGAAGTTAAAATGCTTCGTGTCAAATTACAGTAACTTTAAACTCCTTCTAGTGATTTTCGTGAAATAAAGTACTGTATATTTGGAAATACACTTGAAAATGTTATATGAAAACACACATGCAGAAACAGAATTCCCAGAATATTTTAATACACGAATAACACCTTCCTTGTATCGTCCAAATATTTAATTCTTCCTTTATGCCACTTTCGTTTCCTGCGATTTGCGTGCAACCTTAGCCTNTCCTTGTATCGTCCAAATATTTAATTCTTCCTTTATGCCACTTTCGTTTCCTGCGATTTGCGTGCAACCTTAGCCTGGTTTTCTTCCCTCGTCTTCTCGTATCGTCAACACATTTCATTCTTCCAGTGCTGCAATATAGTTACTAAAAAAAAAAAAACTTACACTGTTTTACTTAGCAAAAAGAATTCCTTGGCTCCTTCACACTGCTCAATATACTTCACGCGGCTAAACTAACACCAAGGGTGTTGGCTCAACTCACACGCGTTTACTGCACAGCTGTGCGTCGAGAGGGAGAGGCTGCTTAGCGTGCCAGAGCTGGTCTATTTCTCCCCCATCCACTGGTACACAAGCTGAGGCGGTAAATGGCCCAAGACAGCGTCACCTGATGGACACCGAGCAAGGGCAAAACATGCCTCAGAAATACGTGTTTCTCTCAAAATGTATTGCAGTGACCATATCTTTCTACTTGTGCAAATACTGTACAAAACTTCATAAGAGCTTCACGCCACTTTTCTAAGTGCATTTTAAGATACAACAGCTTGAAAATGCCTTTTTTTTATAGCGATTTCGAAGACCTTCAAAATCATGTTTCCTTGGCGTGGAGTGCATTGAAAATTATTTGCAGGCCTAAACTGAAACGTCATTTCTTTTCTTACGAAAACAGATTGCGAACACGTGCAGCAGTTTCTGTGATAAACGTGTATTTCATACTCACTGCAACGCCGTTCACTCATTAGATATACGGGTGCCTTAAAGCGCGGAACGAAGTATCATAGCTCGCTGTCCACATAACTCTAGATGTAGCTGGCTGCAATTTCATTCACATAGCTTACGCAGTAATGTAAAGATGATATTTTTATCCCTGTTCAGGCCACGCCATAAAATCAAGGAAACCAACACAAAAACCTTAATGCATATAATTTAACTCCCATATAACTCCCAACTTAGAAAACTTTTATAATGACAGCTAACATATGTTTACATTACAGGCCTCTACAATAATAAGGGCGAAAAAAAAAGCCGGAAATAAAAGCAAAGGGCCAAATGCAGCTAAAATAATCTACAGCCAAAAATTTATGTGAACGTTCTGTAAAATATATTAACACCTTAATGTTTGAAATTTTTTTTTTTTACATCAGTTGATGCAAAAGAAGGAATTTTTGGTCTGACTAGTAATTATCCGCATCTAATGGAATCTTACACTATGGAACCTATGAGAAGAGTTAATGTGGCTCTATTGTACAAGAAGAAACCAATTATGAAGGGTTAATGTGTCAGCAGCGGCCAATCGTATTACCAGCAGAAAAGCTATGTCCTNACAAGAAGAAACCAATTATGAAGGGTTAATGTGTCAGCAGCGGCCAATCGTATTACCAGCAGAAAAGCTATGTCCTTGTTGACGCTGGTTCCCGACCACGCACAGAAACGATCATGATAGTATTTACCTTTCTGCAGTATGCCGTAAATAAACTAGTATAATGGAGATGTAAAGAGGTTAATAATGCCACTAAGCAACTGCGGTCATGCGGTCATACTTCTATGAGATATACTGTACCCAAAAAAATGATGCGGTGTGCTATCGCCGAGCTGGAAATTGTTAAAGACTGGTTTCAAGTGTGTTCAGCTGTAGAAAAGGTCGTTCACGGTAAAGTGAGCACTTTTGGAATCAACCTTCAANGTAAAGTGAGCACTTTTGGAATCAACCTTCGAACAATTTTAATGGGCACTATCACAGCCATGAACCCAGTATAGTTAGTAATGACGGGGGGAAAGGAATATCATGCCTTACCATTGACTAAAAATGTTAGAAAACGTTTGCGAATACCGAAATTATTTATTTAAATTTTTTTCGCATATAAGTGTCAAAAATGACAAATTTGTAACATGTTTATTTCTAAAATTGTATCTTAGTTTCACTTGACTGACTAATGAATATAGGGATGAAACTAATGCCCATGGCAATGCTAATGCTACATATGGTGTAATTTTCATGTAATTAGATCTTTAGTCTTGGTATTACACGCCATGTTGAATTACTGGTTTATAGTCTATTTCAGTTGTTTAGGGACACACTTTGAAACTAAAACTATATATCTGTGGCAACATACACCACGCTGTAGAACAAAAATTAATTCTGAACTTTTGTGAAGTAATTATAACCTAATTAGTGCAGCATCATTTTTATAGTCTATTCGCGGTTTCTTAACACTTTTTCAAACAAACCTTTGTAAAAACACATCATGTCTGAAATGTTTGGTTGTTTCCTAAATAAGTCATGTATCACAAGCGTTTTATACTAGTATTAATATAAAGGTACCTTATTTTTGGTTAAATTGAAATTTTACTTATAATTTTTCAATAAATTATACTACATTTTTATTAAATACGAATAAAGACAGAGACTAAATAAGTGTGTTTGTAATGCCGAGAAAGAAATAGTTCTTATGCAAATCATTATTACATTGAGTGCGTACGGATGCGGGCGTTGGCTACCTGGTGTAATTTTCTAAACTTAGTTTGCATGAGGCGGAGAAATATTCTCTAAGTAGAACTTTATCAGGGCTTCAGAAAAGTTGAAAGTAACCGTGAATGGATAATGATAATTTAATTTTGCCAATTCACAATCACCAGATAACGCAGGGATAAAATTTGGCGTCTATATCCGAAGGCATTTATGAGATACAGGAAGTGGATATAGTTGTGTATACTGTATATACTAGAAAACTGCATCCAATGTTAGAGGCCCTCACGTGTTGGGGGTTGCCTTCCGTGGTTTCGTCCGTAGTTTTATAAACAGCTGTTGCGAATAAAATTAAATATAGTCCATTTACTTTCAACTTTTCTGAAGCTCTCCTTGAGTTCGACTTTCAGACTATTTCTCCACTTCATGTAAAAGAAGCTTAACCGAGTTTGTAAAATTACACCAAAGGGACAAATCACCGCATTTGTGCGCACTTAGTTTAATAATATTTTGCATGAAATCTTTTTCGTACTAGGAATTACCAAGCCAATTTAATAAGAAGAAGTTACTTTTATACTGACACAAGAATGAAACGCTGTTGATACATGACATATTTAGGAAACAACCAAAGATGTCCCACAAGGGGTGATTTTCAAAAGGTTTGTTTCAAAAAGTGTGAAGAAACCGCGAATAGACTATACAAACAAATTCTATTCATCCTGACTTATGACACAGATTTATGACGAAACTAGTATAATTGCAAACAAAAAAATAGGGTTGTTATAAAGACTAAAATGACACTGTTATGTTTGCTTGGGGGAGTTAATGAGTTGTTTGAGAAGTGCTAAGTTGAGGTATGTGAAGGTGGTGAGTGTGTGAAGCACTGACCTGAATATCGGAGTTCCGAGGTCCTGGCGGTACCAGAGGATCAGCAGCACGGCATCCCCCGGCTGCTGCAGTGAGACGTCGCACGGCAGGAACACTGTGTCCCCCACCACGCCCTGCACCAGCGACGCCTCTGCAACAACCCCACCACCACACTGTCTCCACGCATCCTTACACACTCAACATTTTACACACTCACTACAACTCTACGCCTCAAATATTGCATATTTACTACATATTACTTTAGCTAACATACAGCATTTAGTATATAACTCAGTCATTATAACAAAGTGGAAGTTTACAATACCATCTTGTCAAAATTCTACTTCAGTGTTACACATTCCACACAAAGGTTTGTAAAATTATTAATTCCCAGCAATTGATGAGCAAAACCGAATGAAACTTGGAGCTATGGGTATCCAGATAACGCAGAAAGTCTGCAAACGTACGAATTGGTACCACCAGCTACACACTGGCCCTAATACACAAATACCAAATATATGTGTTAGAAGGAAGTAGAGAAGTTGGGCGCAATGGGATCCGGGGTCGCAGTTGAAACTGGCCACCGCCATCATGGAATTTTTCTTTTTCCCCTCATAATTTTTATTTTTTTTTTCAATTTTCCCTTTTTCCCTTAAATTTTCCTTCTTTCCCTCGAAAAAACCACTGATCCCCAGTTGCAAAAACGATTCCACGAAAGGCACTTTTCTATCAATCGGGAGGATTTGGGGGGATCGTTTTCGAGGGCAGGGCAGTGGCGGCCATATTGGTTTTATAGGAATAGAGTTAGCCAAATCGATATACGGGATCTAGCATCGAAGCCGGAGCCAACCGTTGGCAATATTGATTCTGTCAGATATCTTAGCCACCATATTAGATCCAGGTGACCTTGACCCAGGTGACTTTTGACACTGAACCCAAAAATAAAAAAAATCCCCAAAAAAAATTAAAAATCTCGAAATGCTTATAAAAAGTATTTAAAATTAAATTTAAAAAAATGTAAAACTAAAATTTTTAATGTTTGGGCTTAGAGGGGACGAGGAACTGAAACCGACTAGCCACAATTTTATGACGTCACCCAACTGCTATGTTGGACTCACGTGAACTTTACCCATGACCTTGACCCTATAACCATGACTTTGCGTGACCTTAAAACCAAAAACTTCAAAAAAAAATTTGTAAAAAATGTATTAAATTCATAAAAGTCAGAGAGCATATTACATTACTGACTTCTATCACCATCTTGTATCCAGTTAATATTGACCTTTGGTCCTAACCCAGTGACCTTTTACCCTGAACCCAAAAATTAGTCAGAAATCCTAAAAATGTCTTAAGAATTTATAAAAAAAATGTCGGTAACAAAATTATTACTAATCATTTTTTTTTTTATTATTTTAGAAACTTACATTTTAGGTTGTCCCCCACAGCACCATGTCCAGTAGACGACTGACCACCCTCCAATCCATCACTTAGTATTACAATTCCCCTCTCTTTTCCACTGTTTTCATTGGTTAATTAATCGGCATGCCTCCACACCCTTACCTTTGCTCATTATATTGAATGCACTCGACGCTCAATATTGGTTTTTTCGTTTGTCATTTGTTTACATTTTCATCACCTAAGGTGACACTTATGACTCTGGCCAACATGATGTAACTTGATAACCTTCACATCGACCTCACATCTGTGACCTTCACCCTGTGGCTATGACCTCGAATAAATTTTAACCCAAAAATAAATTCTAAAACTTTTATAAAATCTAAAAAAATTGCAAAAAAATTTAATAAAATTAAAATTTCAATTAAAGACTTGTTTTTTATTACTACCTCTATAAATCTCACAATCTTTCCATCAATTAACACCGAAATCAGCACCACAATCAAGACCGCAATCAGCACCACAAACAGCACCACAACCAGCACCACAATCGGCACTGTAATAAGCAATCCACATCGACCCACACCAATCCAAACACCAATCCACACCAATCCACACACCAATATTCACCAATCTACACCAACCCACAAACTAATATACACAAAACTTCACAACAGTCTACACCAATCCACATTCAGATCCACACCATTCCACACAGAAATCCACACCATTCCACACACCAATCCACGCCAATCCACACCAAAACACCAACCAATCCACACCAATCCACGCCAATTCACACCAAAACACTAACCAATCCACACCAATCCACTAACCAATCCACATACCAATCCACTCCAATTCTTCGCAATCCACTACGCAATCGCTCAACATGCTCCACAAACCACTCCACAATCTGTTCAATAATCACTCTACATGCTCCACAGGCTCCACAATCTGCTCCGCAATCCACTCCAATATATACTCCACATGATCAAAATGCTCCATATGCTCCACAATCGCTCTAAAACTGCTTAACCTGCTCCACATGCCCCACAATTCGCTCCGAAATCCACTCCAAAATCCGCTCCACATTATCCACAACCATTCCACGTGCTCCACAATCGCTCTACAATCCTTTCACCTACTCCACAATTCCACCTGTTCCTCATGCTCCACAATTTGCTACGCAATCCTCCTCCGCAATCCTCCTTCGTAATCCTCCTCCGCAATCCTCCTCCGCAATCCTCTTTCGCAATCCACAGCGATTCATGCCACTCCTTCGCTCAATCCCAATCCTTGTATCAATCCCAATCCTTGTATCAATCCCAATTCTTGTATCAATCCCAACCCTTGTATCAATCCCAACCCTTAGCAATCCCAATCCTTAGNCCTTGTATCAATCCCAATTCTTGTATCAATCCCAACCCTTGTATCAATCCCAACCCTTAGCAATCCCAATCCTTAGCAATCCTCCGCAATCCACAGCAATCCATAATAATCCACAATAATCCAATAATTCTTCGATCAACCCAAATCCTTCGATCGATCCTTCGATCAATCCTTCTGTTTGTCCCCCACCCATATGTACAGAAATTACATTCGTTCGCCAACTGTATCCAAATATTTACATGTCGAGGGAATCAATGTTTTGTTTGAATTTTTATACTTAAGTCTTTATTATCATTTTATACGCAGATATTGCCAATACTAGTCGAGTACTCATAGCAACACTTTAAAGTTGTGAGGGGAAAAAGGATATAACACACAAAAATAAAGGAAAACCAATTATTTTATCATTATAATTTATTATTATTTTGTAATTAAAATTTTAGGAGAAAGCACTTCACATTATCATGCGATATATCTCCAATCCTTCAGTTAACTAACAATTGAAGATATCTTCTAAATGTACATGCGATCCCCGCGTTTTCGAAGGTCAATCAAATATCTGAGTCTATTGACAAGTTTGTTCAGGTCTTCAGGAAATAGGTAGTCTGTATTCTCGGTGTCTACTGCCTTATTCATGTCGCTTGTACAGCACATGTGTTGGTGATGTGTGTGTGTGTGTGTGTCAGTGCATCGGGAAAATCGTAATAATCGTTTTCAGCAATATCACTGTCTTCAAGTTCATTTTCATCAATGCTCTCTTCATGGCCATCTTAACCTCCTATTATTTATTTTATATTAAATTTGCTTTTCTTTGTAGTGGGACTTGTATGCTCATCAGTATTTAGAGCCGACGACCGTTTATTTTGAAATTCGTCGACTTCATGTGAAAGTCTTGCAAGTGTACATTCCACACAAACCGACTCTACTGCACTCATTCCGTCTTAACATTAATTATTTCATCATGATAGCCTGCCGAATCGATACCCATCGATGCAGCAAAATATGTTTCCGGCAACACTTGGTGGCTCCCAGTAGACGAATACTTGCAGATCTCGGTATGTTCTTTCAATATATCGTCTTGCACAAACTGCATGGGATCAATGTCATAATGTTTCATCTTACGAAAAGGACTCTTTGTACAGGCTGTTCTCTCATGCCGACGAGCATTTTGCCATACGTGAAAACTCGATCACAGAATATGCACTGGCGACAACCAGTTAGTGATGGTGCAGGTCGCGGCTCTATGATTTTTGACTTCAAAGGCAGGCATTCGTATTTGCAATTCATTTACGTGGTATGACGAGAGGGCGCTTCCAAATCTGAGTTCACCTCACGGTGTCAGAACGTCAACTGTAATTTTTTCTATGTAAATGCAGATCTTTTTACAGTAAAGAACCTAGCTTGTGCCCACAAAAGAACTTTCACCATAAAATGTATATGTAAAAAATATAATATGGGAACAATCTGAGAAAACCCGTATACTCGTTCGCCCAGAAGAAAACACGCATATAATTAAGTATACATAAATATAAAAAAATAAAATATTGCTTTATTTATTTTATACATTATTATGTATAAGTTAATTAATATAAAAAATTATTTTAAATTTATTGTAATCTTATGTATATATAAATATGGAAACACGTTTTTTTTTTTTTTTTTTCTGTTTGTGTATATATATATATGCCTATAGTCGGTTCATGACTGGAAGAGACTTTCTTGAAGCCCTGCTAAAGATCTACTTTCAAGCCCATTTCGTATCCTTCTGCCAAAGGGTAAACAAACATTGCCATGTGGCAGTCACATGGCAATGTTTACATGCAATGTTTACATTCCACTGTGTTTGTGTGTACATGTGTTCGTGCATGCACGTACCCATCATAAAAGTAATGTATATATTATTAATGAATATTCCACAAGCGTAAAGTTTTTAATATTGAGAATTTCACACAAAAGAATATGTGATGCAAGCGAAAAAACATACGACGTCAACCCGTCGTCCAGGCCCCTTTGGGTTATATAGGGGAGCACTGCCTCAGGTGAAGGCAGGAGCTTACCCGAGAAGTCCCGATTTCGGGTGCACCGGTTCATTATATAAACCCAAAATGTGAGTATTAAAAATTAGATGTTTCGTGTGCGTGCGCCTCTCTCTCTCTCTCTCTCTCTCTCTCTCTCTCCCTCTCTCTCTCCCTCCCTCTCTCTCCCCCTCTCTCAGTGGCAGTAAGGTGTGTACTTATTGGGCCTGTAATCCCATTAAGCCTCTGCCTCACTTGTGCCTCCCCACACTACACCACACAACAACCAGAATCCTGGCTATTTGCACACCTGAGTTGTGATGGTAGCTGTATCCAAATCCAAACCCTGTGAATGCTCCCTGCAGGCAAGGTACCAAATGCACATCCTGGCCAGGCAGGAGAGATGGTTA